>CM041781.1:98703953-98951585 GCA_023374045.1 Limonium bicolor
TAGAAAGAATTGGCCTTTCCGTTCTCATAATTAAGTTGTAGAAGTTACTAGATTTAATCAAGAAAGAACAACCTGAACCCGGAGTTCCACTCGTACAATCAAACTCATCATTCATTTTACTGATTGCTTATTTCAATTCTGATTTGCATTTATTCGATTCGGATTCAAAAACAATTCACAACCCCCCTGAATTTGCAGTTTTATTAGGATTTAGGATAGGACTTAGGCTTATTTATTCAAGTCCCGTGGATTCGATACCTGGTTACTTAATTTCCTATACTATAGTGACCGGGATTTTTGCAACCCGACAGACTTATTGATTTATTATTTTCTAGATTAATTTGTTTAGTTCTTAGTAGATCAACTACCCTGTTTGCAGTGTTGAAAGGTTCTGCGGAATATGGCAGAACTTCACACCCCTTGTCATCCACGGGTTTGAGAAGAGAAAAGGTTGGAAGGTTCTGGGTTACTCTACGTTTTGATTTCATGATCTGACTTCTTCATAGTCTTTTGTCTTTAAAAGCGTGCTTCATTGTTTAAGAGACATGCAATTAAGAGCAGATCGATTCTTGGGTGATTATTGTGTCTTAAACTCCTTATTTTGTGCAATCCCAAGGTTTGGCCCTGAGGCATTCTGAGACATTTTACTCCTGCTTTGCTTGAGGACAAGCAAAGGTTAAGAGTGAGGAGGTTTGATGAGTGTGAAATATGAATGGTTTTAGTGATCTTTAATGCCTAATTTTTATACTTACATCGATAATATTCCACACTTATCTTCCGTTTTCCTTTGGTTTGTTGTTTGGTAAGGCTTGATACCTTTTTCTATGACTAAATGCATAGAAAAGCCAAGGAAACAGTAGATTAACTCACAAGGGAGATGGTGCAACAAACGGGGGTCGAATTGGAGTCCAAACGATGAATTTAGAGGATTTTGAAGGAATATCCGAACTTGTGTCCGAACTTCCAAGTTCGGACGAAAGTCGAGAGTTCGTGTGCTGCGCCTGATGGAATGTCCGAACTTCAGTCCGAACATCGAAGTTCGGACATGGTTAAGAAAAGCCGGAAGTCTGATGTACGGAGCATGTCCGAACTTGTGTCCGAACATCCAAGTTCGGACACAAGTCGAAACTTTCTGAATTGAAGCGCTCAAAGCACTGTGTCCGAACATTGAAGTCCGGACCAATGTTCGGACGGCACGGTAATTTCAGTATAAACTCGGCGTTTTGAAGGGAAAAAGAGAGAGGGAAGTCTATTTAAATGACCTAATCAGAGGGAGAGGGTATTCATTCATCATCGATCATTACTTCACACACTCTCGCGCTGATTAACAAGGTTCTCTCCACTCATCCACGCCAATTGCATCAGTTCACCTTCATCCACATTCATCAAGCATATCATCATCATTCTGGAGGAGCATCGACAGAAGGGAGTGAGACCAGCATCTTCAACCTTGCGCCTGCAGCCATTGAATATGGATAAACATTCAACTCAAGGGTTTTTCTTCCTTTAGATGAATTCTACGTTGTTTGTATTTATCTGTTCCTTTGCAATGTCTGGCTAGTAGGGATTTACTCTGGGGTAGGGTTGTTCGTAATGGATACAATGTAGTTAAGAATCCTGCAATTTGATTATGAGACTGTAATGGATTGTTTCCAGGTTAATGATTATCATTCATCTTCTCTATTAATTTCGCGAGTTTATAGAGTTGTTCTGCGAAACCTATTAGGATCAGACAAGGTGATTAATAGGGAGTTCGAATTAACCTGGGGATTTGGGGAAGGATTAGTCGGATAGATAATCTTTCCTACAAACGCTAAACATTCTTTGTGCTTATTCCGCCTATATGTGTTTTGCCATCTGCTAGATTAGAGTTGACATGTTCTGATAGGTGAGCTCTTCAATGAACTAGGATTTAGCATTGAAGAGATAGAAAGAATTGGCCTTTCCGTTTCTCATAATTGAACTGTATAATTTTACTAGATTCATCCAGTAAAGAACGACCTGAACCCGGAGTTCCACTCATTTCATCAACTCATCATTCACTTTCATTAATTGTTTTATTTAAACTTTGATTTGCATTTCTCCAATTCGATCACAGAAACAATTCACAACCCCCCTGAATTTCTAGTTTTCTTAGGACTTAGGCTTATTTATTCAAGTCCCACGGTTCGATATCTGGTTGCTTAACTTTCTATACTATAGTGACCGGGATTTTTTTGCAACCCGACAGACTTATTGATTTGCTACTTTCTAGATTAATTTATTTAGTTTTTAGTATATCAATTTACCTGTTTGTAGTAGCTAGCTTGGAAGATGGCTAAGATTTACCTTGTTTAAGATGCCAAAAATGGTGTTTTTGGCTTGGATCTAGCTACTCCTTGTAGATCTTGGTATACCAACTGAACCCACATGAAAAGGAGAAGAAAATAAGGCTAGGGAACCAAGGTTTACAACCGAAATTCACAAGGAAGAAGAGATATGTGCTTAGAGCACATTTTTACCTTAAATGGTCAAGACTTGAACTTTACTCCTTAGACCTTGTTACAGCCGAAAATTATCCTTCCTTTAACCTCCAAAACACTCTACATAAATGTATAGAAATGGTTGGAGTCTAGATCAATGGAAAAAGGAAAGAAAGATGAAGAAAATGGACATTTTTATGCCTTAGAAGCTTACCTAGAGCAAGATCTCTCATCAATGAAGATTGGAATGCTTACCTACGGTCAAGGATGAGCCAAAGAGAGCTCAAGGCTGGAGCACTCTCGGCTGAATGGAGCAAATGAAGGAGGTAAGTTAATTTTGTCCTTAAAGTCATTTTTTGCATATTTTATGATTTTAATGACTTGATGACTCACCAAGGATTGATTGGTGTTGCTTAATCGGTGGAGACAAGGACAAGAGGCAGCCGGCCATGATTGGAGTAGTGGGGGAATAATTTGTACATAATTGATTCAATTATGGAGTAATAATGTTTACTTTAACCAATTATTGAAAGTGAGTCATCATCCATTGCCTTTATTGGCTTGGAGACAACCGTATAACAAGGGAAAGGAGGCTCCTCAAATCGGCAGCATTCACATGGGTAAGCAAATGGTAAGCAAACTTTATGTTTAATATGTAAAAGTAAGGAGGTTTATTTAATTGTCACATGGGAATTGTCACATGGTCTGTTAGGAGGCTTACTCAACCGATTTTTTGTGGTTCAATTCGTGGTCAATGGTCAACATTGACCAACTTAGTCAATGTTGACCCAAACGGGCCCCCTTTTTGGGTTTTATTAATATTTTAATATTAAATTTGTAAAAATTTGTAAATTTCTGGAATTAAATTCCTAATATGATATAATATGATATATTATCATATTTAAGGGTAATTATGACCTTTAATCCCATTAAAACCCAATTTAGAAGGCAATTTACACAAAAACGTGCTTTAAGGAGTTTTAGTGCACATTTTGTGTCTCAAGAAGTTTCTGAGCTTGGTTTTCTTTGACAACGGTTTTGTTGTGTTCCTTATGTGGTATCTGATCATGGTATCCAATTTTATATCATTTAGAGGTCATTAGACCTTTAAGGTTTCTTAGAGCACATTTTTGCTCTACTTGACCTTGAAGCATGTAAATGCTTGTTCTTTGTGTTGGAGTGTTGTCCAACAATTGTAATATGTTTAGTAATGTGTTAATATGCTTAGGACAAATTTTTAGGTCCTAAATAGTTCATTTGGGTATTTATTTACCCTAGACAGTCAAAGGGTGCAACATCTTGTTTTGTGTCGACCACTGTTGTTCTCAGTTGACTCTTAAGGCATGTTTAGGCCATAATTAATGTGATTAGGTATTTAATCCATGTTTAATAAGTTTGGGGTATTTCAATCTACCCCCTTAAAAAGACTTCGTCCCGAAGTCGCTTAACCAAATAGGTAAGTATATAAATGTATAACTACCCATTATTCCCATAATGTATATCTATGTGATATATCATTTACACACATCGTATTGCGCTTATACAGCACATAGCCATCACGTTGTGGCGTTAGTTCAATCATATATGGATATAGGTGATCCATCAGCACCATCATTTCCTATCAGTTCTACAAGCCCTAACAACCTCCCCGAGGTGTCTCTAACATACCACCGTTCCACATTCCATAACTAATGATTCATTCCGTATCTAGGCGATACCATATGTAATCATTCTATAAAGAAATATGAATACATATCACAAATAGCATAAGAAAAGTGTTACACACATGGTTGTAAACACAACATTCAAATAGGTATCTCATAAGATACATACATACAAGTGCACATTACACAAAAAACAGACCAAACAATGTACGCCCCGCGTACCAAACATAACCAACCAAACCAATTCACTGTATGCCATGCATACGTAACAATTCACTGTATGCCATGCATATTAAACAAACAAACCTCGTATGCCCCGCACACCACCAATTCTTTGTATGCAATGCATACTAAACAACCAAACTTAGTGCACACATGTGCACAACCAAGAGGCTCTACCCCCCTTAAAAAGGGTTACGCCCCCGTACCCTACAAGTATACAACAGCCGCTCAACAAGGAGCGCTGGATACTTGGCTCTCAAAGAGTTCTCCAACTCGTGGATTATCCTCATATCAGAGAGACGGGTATGACTCTAGCCCTTCTGGGCTCTACAATACAAAAAAGGGTGAGGCACTGATCTATTTGTGCTCTCTCCCAAGTCCGTTCTTATGGGCCCACTCGCTCCGTATGAGGTGCAGACCCATGAACATAGGCTCAATTTGCCTCTTTCCATTGTTGTGTATCCTCTCGTTTGGATCACTAGCATACATGCGTGTGTCTTCTCTCACTGATATTCAGCTTGAGGTGTAATATGACATCAGCTACTGTTAGTACTTAGTGCTCTTTGCACTTGTCTTTGTAATATTAAGACGTACCAGCCTACATGTCCACAAAGATGATGTTTGTCATCTATGTCTCCTGGTGGTTTTGTTCCGGAGTAACACACTGTTGTAGTTCTTTTTTTTTATACACACTCGTGTTGATATCCATTACATCTTCCCGTATTCCCACTAGATTAATAACTGCACAAGAGCAATACCAAAACACTCAGTTCTACAGAGTGCAGAGGCGTAAACTCTCAGCAGTTAATATCTCATGAGTCCAACGGATAAGATGATCAGATTATCCTGTGAGTGGTACATTCCAAATCCACTGTTCCTTGCTTAAGGTATCTGATATTATATAGCTTTGTCTTTTATCCTCGCGTAGTCACGCGTTTATGTCCATATCATCTGGTAGATTTCCTCTAGATTGCAAGAATTTACTCGATCCTTATGAGGATTCTACATATTATCGTCCATATTGGGTTTCTATGTTTTTTTTCCTTTGGTTTCACGTCCTTGAATAGTTTCTCTGTCTTCACTGTATACTGTCCACTGCTCTCTTGTGTTGAAAGTTCTAGATTTCTCTAGCCCGTTGGTTTAACTGCGGCTCTTCTCGTCCATCTTCGAGGTAATCTGTCTTACTGTCCGTAGTACGGAGTTGACTACTTCTCGTGTTCCTAACACTACTTGTCTACTTGCATGGGGTACCGTGGTGATACATTACTACTTACCCGACTAACTCATAAATAAGTCTGTCAGGCCCACATGCTCCTATCGGAGTGCGGTCGTCCCATGTCTCGTTTAGTAAACTGGTAATGTCTGTCACACGGTTATTGTGAAGTATTCTGTTGTCAATCTCCCTCTGATGGATATCCTTTTTTTTCTTCTTCTTCTCTTTTTTTTAAAATAGTTCTTGTTATCAGTTATCCTGTAATAAGTGCTACTGCCCTGGTGGCATCAGTGGTAATTTGTATCACCAATCGGCGTTATTCAGTTCGATGTAAGTAAAATCTGTGCTATATTTAGTAAACTTGATTCTCCTAATTCGATCTCATTGAGTACAACACATATCCTTTTCTCCCTGTTTATCCTGATCATATCTCATCCATAGTTCATATTCGTTCCCTTATCCGTTTAATTGGATATATTGCAGATTGCATAATAGCTTGAGCAACTTGGCTCTTCACTTCCCAACCATCCTCACTGACGGTGGTGCATCTACAAAGGGTATGCCTGTCCATAAGGACTAAACATTCATCACTGATAGCAATTAGCATTAAATGCAGGTATACACTGATGGTATTTGGCTAAGAACCCTGTCTGAAAATTCTTGAACAATTACACTGGTGTGGTTTACAATCACAGTGGTTGTATAATTCCCCAGTTGCATAGGTCGGACCAACGGTCTTCCCAAGGTTGCATAAGTTTCTAATCTTAGGGTTTGTATGAAAAAGTTTGAAAAACATTTTTTTATATATATATAATAAAAGACTAAAAAAGTAGTAGTTGTTGCAGCTGCATTTGCAGTTGCTGTTGTTGTTGCTGCACTTGCTCTGCCAAGTGCGCAAGGCAGATGGAAATTTCAGTGGTTTACTTGTCATAGCGCTTGCAATAGCAAGTGCGCCATGCAGGTGGAAATTCTGGTTCAATAATTACCGGTCTCATTGACTCTGCGTCATAGAGTATAGCTACATGATAATGTAAGCGTTAACATTCTGTTCATATATATAATCCGTCAAGGTTTCAAGGTTACTCGTATCGAGTTCACAAAACTAGTCTCAAAGGTTATACACAAAAGGCGAGTGGTCAATGACACACTCCCACATACTAATAACATAAGTCTGTTTAACATCCAAGGTGAGTACATAACAAGGTAAGCAAAGTCTTCCACCAGCGGTCTCATGGAGTCAGGGTACTCATGCCCTATCTACTCCCTTGCCTTTATAGGTTCCAGCATCAGTAGATGTCTGGCCATCCTGACCGCCTCGTGGTACTCCAGATCCTCCAGCTGAGTTCTTCTGAGTATTCTTTGGTGGCCTGTAGTTACGGCTCTCAGGGTTCATCCAGCACTCGAATTCCCTGTGGCCCTCTTTGTGGTAGCACCGACACTCGAATTTGCGGCCTTCGCAGTCGACCCCAGGATGGTCCTTCCCACAACGCTTACAATAGAAAGGGCGCTGGGGCTGCCCGGTGCTTGATGATGGTATTTAGTTTAAGTTAATATCTGTTGATATAAAGGTTAAGGTTATAATTAAATTCAAGAGGTAGGTGTTCTCACCCTTAGGAGGTGCAGATCTCAGAGGCTGAGCATCTATAGCTGGGCCGGTCAACCGAAGGACTGGCTCTTTCCCCTTTGTTCCCTGGTGACCCTGCTGCCCTTTCTTTTGAAAGAATTTCCTGTTCAAGGTTTCGGGTCAGCATTCTTAAGGTTTTTAATATGATAATCAATTTAGAGTGGGATAAGTCCTTACTTTCCCTTCTTTTGGCCATCGCCTGGAGATACTCCTCCACCCTCGGACTCTCCCTCAGGGTTCTTCCTCTTCTTGGCCCCGAGAGTCTCTTCCCGAGTCTGGAGCATTAGCTCCGTCCTCGAGGCAGCCTCATAACACTCCTAGAATCTCATTGGTAAGTTCTCACAAGGTCAATTGGTAATGTGGTAAGTAAAGAATTTATGGCTTTCATGTTAATACCTGGATGGTAGTGTAGAGGGTAGCACCCATCGCCATCTGGATGCGAAATAATAGTCCTCCCCGGAACTTCTCGACCTTCACGGTCTCTGAGTAATCCACATCGGGGATGAAGTCCAGTAGACCAATGAATCGAGCGTAATACTCATCCACGGTCAGACCTCCTTGGGTCAATGTCTCAAACTCATGGCGCTTCTTCTGTTTGAGATGAGCTGGGTAGTACTTTTCTCTCAGCAACTCGACAAAGGCAGCCCACGAAAAGTTGGGCGTAGCCAGATGATGGTCCTTGACCAACCTCCACCAAGTGCTGGCTGCATCCTTCAGATGGAAAGCAGCAATGACGACCTTCTGGTTGGCAGGTACTTGTAAAGCCTCGTAGGCCTTCTCATGTTCAACTATGAATCGCTCCAAAGCTACGGGGTCTGGCTCCCCTGAATATGTAGGTGGTCGGGTCTCGCTAACTGACTTCAGCCAGTTTGTTTCCCTGGGCTATGGCGGGTGGGCTGGTGCTCCTCCTATTTGGGTACCCAGCTGTGCAAGAACAGCGGCAATCGTCTCTGCCACTCCTGGATTCGCGGGATCACCACCTCCACCTCTACCAGTACCACGCCCTCTAGTTCCCCCAGACATCTGTAGTACAGTATGTCACATAATTATTTGGTATATTACCGTACACAACCAGTATATATTGATTTGCCTTAAAGGCTACTATGTCACGCAGTTTGCGTTACTAGACACAATATCTTTCTAAGACGAATCGTCTCGTACCTCCCAAATGTTTCCCTTAATTTCCCAAGTCCTAAGCTCACTGTCTTAACCAATTCCTCGTCATCAGAGCGGTACTCCACTCTGATACCACTTTTGTAACACCCCTCTCCACAATCACGTAATAATCCCTCACGTAGCAATAAATAAAACGTCTCGCAGTGGAAAATAAATAACAATTACAAAACTCACTCGGGTGTCACCGGCCATTACTCGCCCAAGCGAGCAACAAAGCCAAACTACATCCAACTTCCAACATAAACAAACTGCTAACCGCCGTGATAACGAGAAAACTCCTATACATCATACTAAATCCATAAATCATAAACATCGACAAGTGAGCGTCTACCCAATCCTGAATATACATAATCTTACCATAATACAAATCACCATCTTCATTGCCATATAGACAAACTCCATGTGCAGTAACAATTAAAGTAAAACTCGAATTACCCTGTCCCTGCTCTTCGGCTTCGACAATGATCAACAACCTGTAATGGTGTAGTATCAGCGATAGACGCTGAGTATGCCGGGCCTGGACCCTATTGGTCACTTGTCATTTTAACCATCTTATTATTAGATTGGTTTCATGCTTTACCATTTTACAGTTGTAATCAATACTGCAATTAAATGTACAATACACATAATCATCCATCCAAATATCCATAAACATTTAACCATCCATCCAATCCAAACATTCATTTAATATCTCATACAACATTTATATATCGAACGTATCGAGTAATAACAATATAATGTACAATGTACAATCGTCGTAGCGTATACCATCCTTTATTAATTCAATTTAACTTGGCCTTCAAGGCCCCATCCATATGTACAATGTACATTCGCCGTGGCGTACAGTTTTCATATTTAATTTACCTTAGCCTTGTAGGCTCCATCCAACCATGTTTAATTAATACCAGTTGGGCGTCATGTTAGGACAACCCGATATCCTCACCATGGACAGTAGTCCTCCCGTACACACAAAGGTGCTCATTTCGCCAGAGGTCCGGAGGCCCCTGACTCTCTTATGTCTCGTAAGACGTCCATATAAAGGCCGTAGCCACCTGACCCACGATCCAGTTTGGGCTCGTTGGGTATAACCTGAAGCGGAATCCAATTAGGAAACCCCTCAGTGATCACAAATGCGCAACCAAGTAGTTCGTAAACTACCGGGATTCCTCACCTCAACTCATACCATCTCTCTCTCATAATGTTTAAGATATGCTCTTAGTCTATGGAGAATAATTATTAGTTAGCTGCCCAATGGGTCTCACGCATACCTAGAAGTAATCTAGGTTATATTCATGTTCGAGATCCATGCTCTAGAGACCGACAATGTCGTGACTCATCCCTAAGTGTTTTACATAGGTTGCCATATACTTAATATTAATATCATGGTATTATATCAAGTAACCGTCATGTCATCACAACGCATATGTATGTTTATATAAGTCAATCTATAGTCGACGTAGTGTTAGTCCCGTAGGACGCTCGTGCATAAATAAATAATGCAGTAACACTTAATCATTTACATGTATCCACACACATAACACACAAGTTATATCAACCAAATCCGAGCCCAAGGAGCTTCCTTAGGACAACTCGGATCAAACCCCTTTACATACCGTTCACCAAGACCTAGGATGCGCAGTGTAGTCCACTAGCTCGTCAAGCGTCCTTGTCTGAAGTATGATCTAAACGGTAACAAACTATAAGTCAGTCTCCATGACTAACTACATCCGGTATTTCCGAATAATTAGTAACCCCGACAGTTCACCCCTGTTTCCTACAGTTGTTTGTTACGGGTTTCTCTAAACCGGTCGGCTTTGTTACTAAAACTCGTATGTCAAAACATTTCGACTGTTAATGTAACACCCCATCCAACAACCAACACATAATAACAATCTGCAGCGGAACTCAACTCATCACATTACTTATTCCAATGGTGTTACACGCCGTTAACCACCTACGTGGCTAACAAGGCTAATACTTGTACATTTGTATCGGTCTGATGGACGATTCCCGAGCAACTACACAATACAATACTCATTCCATCTTCAACATTTATTATATACATACACTCCCCTTTACCGAGTATTTACAACTACTCCTGCCGATAACAATTTCGGTCTTACTACGCCTATCATACTCATGCCACTTAAATGGCTACCCATGTATAACATCTGCCCCGTCCTACTCTCGAACGGCTTCCAGCTCTCCGTACCTGAAATAGGAAAAGAAGAGAAAGGGGTGGCCCCAAGGGGCTCAGCACCTTTGCTGGTATGGTAATCCCGCAGCCCACATGCTACCGGGCCACGCACGACTAATTGTCGTCTTAGCATGCAGTTGATTATATTTAAATCATGCATACAAACCATTAACTTATCACACATAATATTTCGCCTCAATGGGCTCAATCTATAACCAAAACATCCACACTTAACCAACCATCCAATGATTCCTTAAACCCTAGAGTGGCTCTCCTCTAACGGAGCTACTTCCTTAACGAACGACGTGTACCCATCAATCGGGTTATCCTTAAACGCCTCTTGTCGCAAGCTGGGATTCATTTCCATGATCCACACATTCCATATCCCATAACATAACTCATTCCACACATAACAAAAACATAACAACCTTTCTTGCTTCGATGTACACATGACAACATTGCATTCATTTAAAACATCCATATATATATAATACCAAAGCATAGCAAGGGAATTTGCATAGCATTATAACATTACATACACCATAAAATCGGTTCTCACAGGAACCTTCCATCATAGTTAGTATACCATGTGAGCCTAGGGATTTTTGCCAATCCCATGTTAGCTCGTTACCATCCTCGTTACCGTCCAGTTATATAGAACGGTTAACTTATACCCCAGTGTGTCGGATATGTGATCCCAAGCCACACGAAATAACATACGTATGCCCCGTGGCCCGACGTGAGTCAGTAATTAGCTTTGGATAAGCTAAGGGAAGGTAGAAACCAATTGGAATACCACCTATACTACACCAAGAGAGCCGAACCGGATAAGATAACGACTCCTCCCGTCCATCACACGCGTGGCCGGAACAACCGGACTCCTCACCCCCCGTTAGTACACATACATTTAATTTAAGTGGTTAGAGATCCATTATGGAGCCTACCACATCCACAACCATACGGTATCATAACCGAGTTAAGCACACAAGGGAGGTTCACACACTTGCATACCACACAATAACCAACTAACTCCACATAGCCGTGGTTAGCACGTTCCCAAGGTTTGGGCCGTCAACTCCGAATACCGATCACTCATGTGTTCCTAGTTTTTAGTTAGCTAAGGTTTAGCACATATTTGCGGTTAAACGGCATCGGATACCAATTCGCCACATAATTGAATTACTATAAACTCATTACATGTTTTAATCTTACAAGGTGGCAAACACTCAAGAAAACTATCGGCATACAAGCCGGTGTAATCCGTTAGGACGCAGGTTGCAAGAAAACCATACCTGTCACCGGAGTCCACTTTACCACGTCCACCTATGTTCCTCGAGCAAATTCTCGAACAACTGTTAACATCACATGTGTTTTCATTAACATCGGGGTTTGCTTGATTATTTAATGTCAATGCTTAATTTTCCCCCCGTTAACTTAGTTATATAACTTAACATTTTTAACTTGTTTACTCTCACATTTTAATACAACTTTTAGCCCACTTATATTGCCATTAAAACTCCTAACATGTCCTTAACATCCTTATAACATCATTACCTACCAATCCCCATCATCACATATCATTTCTTAACCTTAAATCTTGTTTTTGGTCCGACCGACCCACCGTCCGACCCACATCTGGGTCGGTCCATTACAGACCCCTTTTACTTCCTTATAAACATGCCCTCCGACCCACGTCCGACCCACCATTCTGGGTCGGTCCATGTGCGAACATTTTCCTTCCTTTGAAACTTGACCGACCGACCCATGTCCGACCACCCTTTTGGGTCAGACCATTACCGAACACATTTCTAATATTTACAGAGGCTCGACCGACCCACAAACTGGGTCGGCCCCTGGGTCGGTCGCCTCCTAACTTACCCAAACTTTGTCAAATCTTCACCAAACTTCTCCTAAGGCCTCTTAATGTGTTCTAACTCATTTGCACTTCAAACACACCCTTAAGATATTCTTAAGCCTCACAAAACTATGTTTCCTAATTCCTTAAACCTTAACTTATATCTCCACAAATTCCTAACACTTACAATGTTTTCTCCTTATGATTTCTAGGTGGCATTTCACCTATAATGACCACAATACCAAGGTGTTTCCTCTACACCTTATCATCATCTCCTCAACTTCTTTTCTACTTCCTAACTAAATCTCCTTTTTACAACTTCTTAAAACTCCTTACTCAAACCTTACCTAACCTCATTTATTCTTTGAATATCAACATTACCTAAACCTTGAACAAACTCCTCCAAGACTTAAATAATCTTAAAGACACCCTTAGATTCTAAAACTTCCAAGATAATGCCTAAATCCTTGCATCACTCTTAATTACTTTAACATGTTTCCCTCTCAAGTAAACATTCATTCACCTTTAATCCTCCCTAGTTCACCCAAAACTCCTTACCACACTTAGAACTCCTTACACATTTCCCAAATTTGGCCATAGCTTCTCTAGTATATACCCACATCCAAACACTTAGGTTTTTACCTTCATTCATCCAAGAACACCTAAAATCCCTCAAACACATTTTATACACAAACTTCACACATTAAGCCACTACATCACAATATAGTGCATACTTGAATTGCTTTGGCACTTAGGCCCTTAAATGCCTGGCTCTTAGGCCCTTAAATTGCATAAACCTTAAACACTGAATTTCCCACATAATAATGCCTTTGACCTGCAAATACACCCAACAATACATATTCCTTTAATAAACTCCTTGAGAGCATTTTACTAGCTCATTCACCATTGGCTCCTTAGGTATTTTAACAAGCATTATGAGCTTATTCCTCCTAAGGCATTAAACCCACATTAAGATAGCTTGTTTACCTCTTTTCCTCACAAATTTCTTTCTTGTTTCCTTGTAGAACCGTAGGGCATTTGGTTCCTTGCCAACAACTAAACAATATACCAACATTAAAAATGAGTATATAAGCTTTAAAGCTTTATCTCATTGTAACCCTAGTTACATATATTATCTTAAGGTATTAACATGATTGTTTTACCTTGAATGGAAAGAGAGCTTGAATATATCAAGAGGACTCTCCTAGTCCATGAAAGCTTGGAATGAAGCTAGAACAAGGCAATAAATGACTTCCATTAAGAGTGATTTTCGGACATGACAAAACTGAAGGAAATGTCATTTTTCTTTGAGTTTCCTTACCTTGAAGCAAAGGAGAACAAGAATATGTGAAAAGGTGAGCTCTAGCTCCTCCCATGGTGATTCCTCTTGGCACCGAAATGGAGCCCTTGGGATTTTGAAAGGATAGAATTGAAGAGCTTGATGAGAGGAAGAGAATGGTGGTGTTTGTTTTTGATTTGGTTAAGTGAGCTAGGTTTTACAAGTGGTCAAAGATGGAAAACAATGGTGATGTTGGTGTTGCTGTAGCAGCTCGTAAAAGAGAGCAAGAAGAGAGGTTGGAGAAGCCTTTCAACCGTGGGAATTGAAGAAGGAAGGGAGAATGAGATTGGTTTTGCTTTTAAGGATATTTATAACTTAAAGCAAATAGTAACCTATGAGTCACCTTTATTTACTTAACAAGTTAGCATGTTTGGTGACTCATTACTACCAAAAACCGGCCCCCTTATTAGTAGAAGGGTGTTTTGGTCTTTGTTGACCAACTTAATCACTTATAACATTATATGTTACAAACTAGTTATAAAAATCACTATTCACCTATAACAAGGCACATAGAAGTGAAATTTTTGATTTCCCACTAATATGGCCACCCAAATGTGATACTATATAGTACACATGTTAATTAAAGAGTAATGATGGACATTTAGCCATTCAAAACTCATTTACAAGACAAATTTTCAAAAACGTGCTTCAAGACTTCTTAAAGCACATTTTGTGTTTTAACTTGTTTTCAAGCTTGGTTTTCTTTGGTAATTGATTTAATATGTGCATTAACATATAATTAAGGCATAGGTATGACCATTAGGCCTTATACACATTTATCCCAAGCTTAGAGCACATTTTTGCTCATATTGACTTTTAGGGTATTACCTTGTGTTTTGTTTGGTTTCATTGTCTACCAAAGTTTCCTAAGGACTTAATTAGCCTTATAAAATCATAATTAAATGTTATTAAGTCTTGGTAGGCTCTTTGGGTCCTAACCAAGTTCACTCATAGCTTAGAGCATGTTTTTGCTCGTACTGTGTCTTAGTGCTTTATTGCACTTTACTATAATTTAAATTGTCCACTGATGTTTCTAAGGCACTTTTTAGCCTTTACATGCCATAGTTTGATATTTAAACAACATACCAAGGTTTGGGGTATTTCAATCTACCCCCCTTAAAAGAACTTCGTCCTCGAAGTTCACATTTCCTCGCATCGCTGGATTAGAATACGGGAATTACTTATAGCCATAAAACTTCCATTACCAACCACCCTTTACATCCAACCTCGGACTTAATGGTCCGGGCAACATATCCACATTATACATAAAATATCATATTCACATGGTAACCTCGGACTCAATGGTCCGGGTACCTTCACCACACTAGCACCCATACCATATCCCTCAGACTCTTAGGTCTGGGTGACATAACCACATTTAGACTCATAGGTCTATGTAACACAACACATTTAGACTCATAGGTCTTGATAGCACACACTTTAGGAGATCAAAGTCAAATAACCCTTATCACCCATACCAAACAACATGTCATAGCATGTATATCAAACAGAAATACCTTTTCCATCTCTTCATGGGTTCGAATCCCACGTTGAGTACATATACATTGTGATCCCGCAGAACCCGGTCGCGATGGACACTTTCTGGTCCCCGTTCCTTTGGGAGATCAAAACATTCACTTAATTTTTAACATATGTACTTCTCATGTCACCGGTCCGAAGACAAAGGCTCATACGTCCTCAGCTCGTGAGCAAGTACTACAAAAATATTCTTTACTAGGTTAAGTATAAGAAGATCTTTTATTCAAAATATTAATCGATTGTTTGAAAACACCAATTGAAAATTCTTTTGAAAACACCATACAACTCCAAGTCCATTTTATACTCCTTGTATCTTTCTTAACATGGTTATTTGTAATCACTTATAGGGAGCTTCAAGAATCATCCAACACTGATGTGATCAGCATCGGTGTTGAACTATCTTTCCACCCCAATTTGTGTTCGGCTTCCCTTGATCTCATGATAATCAAGTTTCACCTCCCACTTTATTTTCACCAACAATTAATTCAAACATATCCCATTTTCTATCTTTGAATCCTTCTAGTCATAATCATAACATCTCCAAGGGATAGAACTCCGTCTATCAATCATCACCCAAATCCAACTTAATTCAAGTTACCTAGGGAATTTAGTTCTCACTAGGTTCTATGTCGGTCTCGTACCCCTTCATAGATCACAACACTGTATATATATACATATTTTTTTTATCAAAACAATACATGGTTTATATTTATGCACCATCGGGGTTTTAGATCCCCGGGAGTTTCTTTACTCCCTTCCACTTGTACTCTCACACACCACTGTTAACAAGATAAACACACTTCCCATAATGGTATTCGCATCTTTTGTGCGTAATTACCACAATTTAACCACAAATAAATGCGTATGTTTATATACACACGCGCCAACCATCATAACAATCATTTTGTGCTATGCACACCTAGTTCGCGTACACTGTACGGTAAAACACACTAAGTGGTTTTGCGCTCTACCCCCCTTAAAAGGGATTACGCCCACGTAATCAATCACTAAACCTTGGCTTAAAATGTTTTGCCGTCGTGAAGTGTTTTAACTTCCACGCGGCCCATTACACAATGGATTCTGATTAGAGGATCTTAACCATATTGGCGGTTTAGTCCCTAAACCAAGAATTCGCATTGGAGTTGTAACTCATAACCGGTTTCGGTCCTGGCCTGTGAGGCTTTTAGGAACTGATAACTAGCCATCCATTCGTATTCACAATGTATACCCGGTTCCTGACGCATGGGCTCACTGGCCTCTGTTGCGCCATTCTGGTAATTATAGAGCTAGTTTGCCCCATTCGTTACTGTTACTGTATTGTACATCTCCAATGTATTACCCTTATTTTGGAAAGAACGGGTTCTCAACCGACGCATGGTATCTCTTACCCTGAGCGAATTCGGTGAGTTTCACAATTTTCCATCCATTTCTCCAGTAGCTTACTACCTAAGTTGCACAATGTTTGACTTGCTTCTACCGACTTATTGTCGGTTGAGATCGAGCTACTACCTAGTGTGCAGTGCTCTCTCAGTTATTTACAATATTTGGGGTATATTTCATGCCGACCTTTGGCGGTTAGTGCCACCGTAGTCACTTACTGTTAGTCATGTCTCCACCTTTGGTTTGTACATGTATCCTTTCATTCCTGCGGCCTTGCATTACGTATGCATCGGCCATTATAACATTATTCCTCCATAATTGCCATGCTTCTGATTCCTAGCTATCCCACTCGATCATTACTGTGCAAGAGCAATACCAAAACACTCAGTCATACAGAGTGCAGAGGCGTAAACCCTTGACAGCAACTCTCTCATGCGATTGCGATAGGAATTTTCACTGAAATCCTTATCATTTAACACTTGCCACCGGCTTACTGCTCGGTTCGTTTGCTTTCACTTACTGTTGTATCTCCACTGGGTTTAACTCACAACTCTGCTTACTCACCATTTTATCATCTAACCATCCTCATACAACGGTCGCTTATTGCGCGCCGTGTCCTTTCTCATTATATAACATCAACTTATACTGCATCTTATTATATTAGCTTCTGCTATTATGCTGGGTTTATCTGGCCACTTATTTGGCTGGTTTTTGAATATGTTACTATCTTTCCCTTGAGCGTTGTTCGCTACACATTTAGCTTCACACACCTACGGTGATTGCTATCAGACTTATTACTCTTCCTGTGTACACAACAGGTACGAGCACCCTTTTTTTTGTGTTATTTTATTCAAATCACCCTGGGGTAATAACAACGTGGTCCATCCTCCACATATCTCTTGAACTTAATTCACATAACTACCGCCTCTGCGGTCTCACAATATCGAGAGGTATCCCCACTCTTAATGCAGTGGTTCGCTTACCACTCTATTCACTTATACCACATAAACTTCTACAATTAACTCAAATTTACATAACATATCTTGTTTGTGGCTTATAAGCCTTATTTGCCTTGAGCTGGCTCATTGTAGGCTGTCCACACACATGTACTTCTCTGTACAGTATCACCTGGTTAGAGGTTGTTTTGGCATCCATGACAAGGTTGTTGCATCACATTTCCTTTCATGGGATGTCCCTTAGGATTGTCAGTCCGTCTCCTGACAACTTATGTCCAAACTGGGTGTTAATTTCAACCCTTGTGTTTCTGTCATGTCATTTTGTGCAACAATTATTGATGCGAACACCCTTTAAGGATTGCTCCTGGGTGTTGCTACTGATATATTCAGTTAGCCACGGCGTTTGCGTTCTTCACTGGTTATTATTTCTTCTGTAAAGATCAACATTTCCAGATAGTGCAGATACTCGTTCTGGGATCTTCATCCCGTCCATTGCACATTAATGCGTCCACATTAGGCATCTGCTTGCCATGTACAGGCTGGGTCACCATTCCAGCTAACATGTTTTATCCCTAAGGATCCTTAAGACATACGTGATGTCTTTACTTAATCGTTTGTGCACTTCGCACTTCTTAACTCTTAAATATTTCCTTGAAAGGAATTCACTAATTCCTTTAGTCTTGTTAACTTAATTGGGTTCCTTAACTTCAAGCATTCCTTGTATTTTCTAGCTCCTGTTGATTTATACTGCTGACCGTAGACGGAGTCGACTACTCCCCGTGCTTCGGACCCTACTGGTATACATATATGGGGTATCGTACTGATACATTACTACTTACCCAACTAACCTATAAGCAGGTCTGTCAGGCCCACATGCTCCTATCGGAGTGCGGTCGTCCCACAACACAGTTGGTACACTTGTAGTGTCCGTCACACGCCTAGGTGAAGTATTCTGTCGTCAACTCCCTTATACTGTCCTGTGACAATATTCATTCCTTGCTTCCCGAACTTAATCGAGGGAAGGTTTATCCACTGTTGCATCCTTGTCAATTGCCCCTGGTTTCACTGGTTTGGTTTAAAAGAAGGTTGGAAAGAAGTGTTGGTCTGAAAGAAAATCTGGTTTTGAAAGAAAAGGTTTGAATAAATTAGGTTTGAAAGAAAAATTTTCCATGGTTTTACAACATCTTCTTACCTTAGTCAAGTCTAGCTTCTGGCTGACTGGTGTACTTCCAATTACAGAGGTTAGGCTAACAGGCCCTTCCACTGTTATGACGATCACATTTAACTTTATTGTACTTTTCCAAGTACCTGTAGTGGTTATAAATTTCCGAACAGCCCTATTATAGCAGCACTTGCCATGGCAAGTGCGCCATGCTAACTGGCTATCGGTTTGACACATACCGATTGTGGTATTGTTTTGACCCATATTGTCATCAGTGGCCTTGTTGGCCCTCACTGATCTTACTACCTTGATAAATACTCCTATAGGTGACTTCTCACTGTATTCACATGATATTCATTAACTAGGGTGTTTCCCATTCTGGGAGACTCCTTTTTCTTAGTATTGTATTTGCTTTGTAGCCCGTTCCACGTATTTGGGCACTACCTTGTAGTTTCCCTTGTCGGTTGGTATACCGTTGGTGTTTTATTTATTAACTGTGGTCCCGTAGACACTCGTCTCGGGTTTCGCTAATCCACTTTTTGCCTGTTGCACGGTTGGTGCGTTGCAAGCTGGTCATCCTCGACTGCTCGGCATGTCGACCCAGGTTGCTGGAAATTCTATTCCTCTATACACAAAATTCTTCATTCTTTACTATTAAATGTGGTTATCATTGTCCAGATGGAGACCGTCTCCGGGATTCCCAGTTTTCGGGATCTACCGTATGACAGATTCTCCGTACCCTTAAAGGTACTTACTAACAGCCAGATCGGGTATTCCCGAGTAAGAGAGGACTTTCATCTCCCTGGCGTTGTTCCCCAAGTTATATAACAGGGATTGTGGAGGGTGGGATGGATATTGTAGGTTTCCAGTAGTCACTGGTAGTTCCTATCTAGCGTATCTCTCACGCTATCACTCAACCCTTAACCCAAAGTACTTAAATCCTAACTCGGTACTTCCTAAGCTCGGTAATCCAGTCATCAGAGCGATACTTCGCTCTGATACCACTTTTTGTAACACCCCATCCAACAACCAACACATAATAACAATCTGCAGCGGAACTCAACTCATCACATTACTTATTCCAATGGTGTTACACGCCGTTAACCACCTACGTGGCTAACAAGGCTAATACTTGTACATTTGTATCGGTCTGATGGACTAGATTCCCGAGCAACTACACAATACAATACTCATTCCATCTTCAACATTTATTATATACATACACTCCCCCTTTACCGAGTATTTACAACTACTGCCGATAACAATTTCGGTCTTACTACGCCTATCATACTCATGCCACTTAAATGGCTACCCATGTATAACATCTGCCCCGTCCTACTCTCGAACGGCTTCCAGCTCTCCGTACCTGAAATAGGAAAAGAAGAGAAAGGGGTGGCCCCAAGGGGCTCAGCACCTTTGCTGGTATGGTAATCCCGCAGCCCACATGCTACCGGGCCACGCACGACTAATTGTCGTCTTAGCATGCAGTTGATTATATTTAAATCATGCATACAAACCATTAACTTATCACACATAATATTTCGCCTCAATGGGCTCAATCTATAACCAAAACATCCACACTTAACCAACCATCCAATGATTCCTTAAACCCTAGAGTGGCTCTCCTCTAACGGAGCTACTTCCTTAACGAACGACGTGTACCCATCAATCGGGTTATCCTTAAACGCCTCTTGTCGCAAGCTGGGATTCATTTCCATGATCCACACATTCCATATCCCATAACATAACTCATTCCACACATAACAAAAACATAACAACCTTTCTTGCTTCGATGTACACATGACAACATTGCATTCATTTAAAACATCCAATATATATATATACCAAAGCATAGCAAGGGAATTTGCATAGCATTATAACATTACATACACCATAAAATCGGTTCTCACAAGGAACCTTCCATCATAGTTAGTATACCATGTGAGCCTAGGGATTTTTGCCAATCCCATGTTAAGCTCGTTACCATCCTCGTTACCGTCCAGTTATATAGAACGGTTAACTTATACCCCAGGTGTGTCGGATATAGTGATCCCAAGCACACCGAAATAACATACGTATGCCCCTGTGGCCCGACGTGAGTCAGTAATTAGCTTTGGATAAGCTAAGGGAAGGTAGAAACCAAATTGGAATACCACCTATACATACACCAAGAGAGCCGAACCGGATAAGATAACGACTCCCGTCCATCACACGCGTGGCCGGAACAACCGGACTCCTCACCCCCCGTTAGTACACATACATTTAATATTAAGTGGTTAGAGATCCATTATGGAGCCTACCACATCCACAACCATACGGTATCATAACCGAGTTAAGCACACAAGGGAGGTTCACACACTTGCATACCACAACAATAACCAACTAACTCACACATAGCCGTGGTTAGCACGTTCCCAAGGTTTGGGCCGTCAACTCCGAATACCGATCACTCATGTGTTCCTAGTTTTAGTTAGCTAAGGTTTAGCACATATTTGCGGTTAAACGGCATCGGATACCAAATTCGCCACATAATTGAATTACTATAAACTCATTACATGTTTTAATCTTACAAGGTGGCAAACACTCAAGAAAACATATCGGCATACAAGCCGGTGTAATCCGTTAGGACGCAGGTTGCAAGAAAACCATACCTGTCACCGGAGTCCACTTTACCACGTCCACCTATGTTCCTCGAGCAAATTCTCGAACAACTGTTAACATCACATGTGTTTTCATTAACATCGGGGTTTGCTTGATTATTTAATGTCAATGCTTAATTTTCCCCCGTTAACTTAGTTATAAACTTAACATTTTTAACTTGTTTTACTCTCACATTTTAATACAACTTTTAGCCCACTTTATTGCCATTAAAACTCACCTAACATGTCCTTAACATCCTTATAACATCATTACCTACCAATCCCCATCATCACATATCATTTCTTAACCTTAAATCTTGTTTTTGGTCCGACCGACCCACCGTCCGACCCACATCTGGGTCGGTCCATTACAGACCCCTTTTACTTCCTTATAAACATGCCCGTCCGACCCACGTCCGACCCACCATTCTGGGTCGGTCCATGTGCGAACATTTTCCTTCCTTTGAAACTTGACCTACCGACCCATGTCCGACCCACCCTTTTGGGTCGGACCATTACCGAACACATTTCTAATATTTACAGAGGCTCGACCGACCCACAAACTGGGTCGGCCCCTGGGTCGGTCGCCTCCTAAACTTACCCAAACTTTGTCAAATCTTCACCAAACTTCTCCTAAGGCCTCTTAATGTGTTCTAACATCATTTGGCACTTCAAACACACCCTTAAGATATTCTTAAGCACTCACAAAACTATGTTTCCTAATTCCTTAAACCTTAACTTATATCTCCACAAAATTCCTAACACTTACAATGTTTTCTCCTTATGATTTCTAGGTGGCATTTCACCTATAATGACCACAATACCAAGGTGTTTCCTCTACACCTTATCATCATCTCTCAACTTCTTTTCTTACTAACTAAATCTCCTTTTTACAACTTCTTAAAACTCCTTACTCAAAACCTTACCTAAACCTCATTTATTCCTTGAATATCAACATTACCTAAACCTTGAACAAACTCCTCCAAGACTTAAATACATCTTAAGAACACCCTTAGATTTCTAAAACTTCCAAGATAATGCCTAAATCCTTGCATCACTCTTAATTACTTTAATACATGTTTCCCTCTCAAGTAAACATTCATTCACCTTTAATCCTCCCTAGTTCACCCAAAACTCACTTACCACACTTAGAACTCCTTACACATTTCCCAAATTTGGCCATAGCTTCTCTAGTATATACCCACATCCAAACACTTAGGTTTTTACCTTCATTCATCCAAGAACACCTAAAATCCATCAAACACATTTTATACACAAACTTCACACATTAAGCACTACATCACAATATAGTGCATAACTTGAATTGCTTGGCACTTAGGCCCTTAAATGCCTGGCTCTTAGGCCCTTAAATTGCATAAACCTTAAACACTGAATTTCCCACATAATAATGCCTTTGACCTGCAAATACACCCAACAATACATATTCCTTTAATAAACTCCTTGAGAGCATTTTACTAGCTCATTCACCATTGGCTCCTTAGGTATTTTAACAAGCATTATGAGCTTATTCCTCCTAAGGCATTAAACCACATTAAGATAGCTTGTTTACCTCTTTTCCTCACAAATTTCTTTCTTGTTTCCTTGTAGAACCGGTAGGGCATTTGGTTCCTTGCCAACAACTAAACAATATACCAACATTAAAATGAGTATATAAGCTTTAAGCTTTATCTCATTGTAAACCCTAGTTACATATATTATCTTAAGGTATTAACATGATTGTTTTACCTTGGAATGGAAAGAGAGCTTGAATATATATCAAGAGAGGACTCCTCCTAGTCCATGAAAGCTTGGAATGAAGCTAGAACAAGGCAATATAATGACTCCATTAAGAGTGATTTTCGGACATGACAAAACATGAAGGAAATGTCATTTTTCTTTGAGTTTCCTTACCTTGAAGCAAAGGAGAACAAGAATATGTGAAAAGGTGAGCTCTAGCTCCTCCCATGGTGATTCCTCTTGGCACCGAAATGGAGCCCTTGGGATTTTGAAAGGATAGAATTGAAGAGCTTGATGAGAGGAAGAGAATGGTGGTGTTTGTTTTTGATTTGGTTAAGTGAGCTAGGTTTTACAAGTGGTCAAAGATGGAAAACAATGGTGATGTTGGTGTTGCTGTAGCAGCTCGTAAAAGAGAGCAAGAGAGGTTGGAGAAGCCTTTCAACCGTGGGAATTGAAGAAGGAAGGGAGAATGAGATTGGTTTTGCTTTTAAGGATATTTATAACTTAAAGCAAATAGTAACCTATGAGTCACCTTTATTTACTTAACAAGTTAGCATGTTTGGTGACTCATTACTACCAAAAACCGGCCCCCTTATTAGTAGAAGGGTGTTTTGGTCTTTGTTGACCAACTTAATCACTTATAACATTATATGTTACAAACTAGTTATAAAAATCACTATTCACCTATAACAAGGCACATAGAAGTGAAATTTTTGATTTCCCACTAATATGGCCACCCAAATGTGATACTATATAGTACACATGTTAATTAAAGAGTAATGATGGACATTTAGCCATTCAAAACTCATTTACAAGACAAATTTTCAAAAACGTGCTTCAAGACTTCTTAAAGCACATTTTGTGTTTTAACTTGTTTTCAAGCTTGGTTTTCTTTGGTAATTGATTTAATATGTGCATTAACATATAATTAAGGCATAGGTATGACCATTAGGCCTTATACACATTTATCCCAGCTTAGAGCACATTTTTGCTCATATTGACTTTTAGGGTATTACCTTGTGTTTTGTTTGGTTTCATTGTCTACCAAAGTTTCCTAAGGACTTAATTAGCCTTATAAAATCATAATTAAATGTTATTAAGTCTTGGTAGGCTCTTTGGGTCCTAACCAAGTTCACTCATAGCTTAGAGCATGTTTTTGCTCGTACTGTGTCTTAGTGCTTTATTGCACTTTACTATAATTTAAATTGTCCACTGATGTTTCTAAGGCACTTTTTAGCCTTTACATGCCATAGTTTGATATTTAAACAACATACCAAGGTTTGGGGTATTTCAGTTAAGTTTAATTCCTTATATCTCTTTTAATCTGATCCACCATCTAGTTTAGGTACATAACCTATAGTTGCATGTATGCATGCATTATTATATTATATTGTATTATTTTCCACCATCCATTATAACACATTGTATTATATAATCTATTATCTTAGCAAATTATATTTGCATTTAAAACTCATAACATATAGTTTGTAACTATTTTTTTTAAATAACCACCACCATTATATTATATGGTTTCCAACCATATTATATATTCATCCTTATATACATTATTCTTGTGTATGTATATATTTACCACGTAGGTAATTCCCATGAGTTTAATAAACTCTTATATTTTATGTTACTTTTTATCATCTTTTATTAGATGATTATTCCCATTAGTTGTATTATATTATACAACTTATATTAAGATTATTATCCTAATATTATGTAACATTTTATGTTGTATATTTACAACTCCTAAGGTTTATTCCATAAACACCTTAGTTTATAAATCTCATTTATTTATAGTTCGTCACATTATTTTATGTGAATATCCTTACTTATCTTAATCCCATTAAACCACCTTAATACCATATAATTGTTATAACATTTATAGCATTATAGACCTTAGTCCAAAATTCATTTTCCAACTCTTATTAATTCGGTACAACCCTTGAATTTATTTAAATTCTATTTTGACCACATAACATTATGTAATGTTATTCCATATGCTAATATCATTTGATATGATATTCTTATTTCCTTTAATTTATAACCTATAGTTTTTTATACAAAACTTATATATTGCCGCATAGGCACCATAAGAAAATCTTATTCTTTTCCATAATCCATAGTTTCCTTTATTTACAAAATCACCACATTATTTATACCATGTTATATATACCATTTAATATAACATTTCTAACTTATAAAAGAGTATAACCTATGGTTATTTTTGTAAATTCCGATCAGACCTTATGTCTTTTCTATAATTGCCATTTGGCCCAATTTATAACATATAGTTTTACAATATCATCAAAACTATATATTATACACATATCTTATTAAATACCCTTATATAATTCTAAAAATCTCCAAACTTCACCAAAGGGTTATAAATATCCTTATTAACCCATATACTTTCGGTATTTACCATTCCATCATCTATATATTATACATATATAGTTAATTTTAATTCCAAAATCAACCCAATAAATTCCTAAAAATTCCTAATAGCCCATGGGTGTTATAATACCATTATACACCCTTACTTTTCGGTAATAACATATTTACCACATATGTTATATAATTGTTACCATTAAATACTTATCTTATTATAAAACCTTAAATAAATTATCTAACTTATTTATTTTGGTCAAAACCTACCATATGGTCAAGGTTGACCACCTTAATATTTCCTTGACCATTAATTCCTTATAATTACGGTTTGCACCCATACTTTTCAAAAATTACCATTTAACCCCCAAAACTTTATAAAATCTTATAAACTTTATTCTAAATCCTTTTAGCCTCTAATTTTCGGTCTTATTATTGTAAAGCCCCAAATTTAATTTAATTACACTTTAACCCCTTATTCATTTCAGTAATATATAAACATCACTTAAAACCTACTTTAAACTAAATATAAATAAATAAAATGGCCTAAAGTACATGGCCTTATTACAAACATTTGCTCACAAAATAAATTACACATAAATGTCCCAAAAATACTTATAAGTCTCGGCCTCACCATGTATTTTTCATTTAATTACCAAACTTCCACATAATGTCTTAAATTTGACAAGTATGCTTGTTTAATTAGTTATAAAATTTATTAAACCATTCCTTAATCACCTAAGGTCAAAATAAGACCTTATTATACTCTTCACTCACGGCATATATGTATAAATATGTATAAACACATATTAATATACCAAGTGTAGATTTAAGTGATTTATACCTTGATTTAGCTTAGATAAAGCCTTGTTTGGTTCGGCCACCTTAAGGAGAATTTCCCCACAGCTTGATTTACTTGTCTTCATGTAGAAAACAAGACATGATTAAACTCCAAACAAGAGCTAACCATGGGAAGTAATTTAAGTCATGAAAATCATGGATTTTTACCTTAGATCTTCAAGTTTGTTGGAGATCTACCTTGGCCCTATTTTTCCAGTAGAGAAAGAGTATCAAAACACTCTTAAAAACAAGGTACAAAACCGTGGGTAGCTAGCTTGGAAGATGGCTAAGATTTACCTTGTTTAAGATGCCAAAAATGGTGTTTTTGGCTTGGATCTAGCTACTCCTTGTAGATCTTGGTATACCAACTGAACCCACATGAAAAGGAGAAGAAAATAAGGCTAGGGAACCAAGGTTTACAACCGAAATTCACAAGGAAGAAGAGATATGTGCTTAGAGCACATTTTTACCTTAAATGGTCAAGACTTGAACTTTACTCCTTATATCTTGTTACAGCCGAAAATTATCCTTCCTTTAACCTCCAAAACACTCTACATAAATGTATAGAAATGGTTGGAGTCTAGATCAATGGAAAAAGGAAAGAAAGATGAAGAAAATGGACATTTTTATGCCTTAGAAGCTTACCTAGAGCAAGAGCTCTCATCAATGGAGATTGGAATGCTTACCTATGGTCAAGGAGGAGCCAAAGAGAGCTCAAGGCTGGAGCACTCTCGGCTGAATGGAGCAAATGAAGGAGGTAAGTTAATTTTGTCCTTAAAGTCATTTTTTTGCATATTTTATGATTTTAATGACTTGATGACTCACCAAGGATTGATTGGTGTTGCTTAATCGGTGGAGACAAGGACAAGAGGCAGCCGGCCATGATTGGAGTAGTGGGGGAATAATTTGTACATAACTGATTCAATTATGGAGTAATAATGTTTACTTTAACCAATTATTGAAAGTGAGTCATCATCCATTGCCTTTGTTGGCTTGGAGACAACCGTATATCAAGGGAAAGGAGGCTCCTCAAATTGGCAGCATTCACATGGGTAAGCAAGTGGTAAGCAAACTTTATGTTTAATATGTAAAAGTATGCCTTTTTCTTATTTTATGTAAAAGTAAGGAGGTTTATTTAATTGTCACATGGGAATTGTCACATGGTCTGTTAGGAGGCTTACTCAACCGATTTTGTGTGGTTCAATTCGTGGTCAATGGTCAACATTGACCAACTTAGTCAATGTTGACCCAAACGGGCCCCCTTTTTGGGTTTTATTAATATTTTAATATTAAATTTGTAAAAATTTGTAAATTTCTGGAATTAAATTCCTAATATGATATAATATGATATATTATCATATTTAAGGGTAATTATGACCTTTAAGCCCATTAAAACCCAATTTAGAAGGCAATTTACAAAAACGTGCTTTAAGGAGTTTTAGTGCACATTTTGTGTCTCAAGGAGTTTCTGAGCTTGGTTTTCTTTGACAATGGTTTTGTTGTGTTCCTTACGTGGTATCTGATCATGGTATCCAATTTTATATCATTTAGAGGTCATTAGACCTTTAAGGTTTCTTAGAGCACATTTTTGCTCTACTTGACCTTGAAGCATGTAAATGCTTGTTCTTTGTGTTGGAGTGTTGTCCAACAATTGTAATATGTTTAGTAATGTGTTAATATGCTTAGGACAAATTTTTAGGTCCTAAATAGTTCATTTGGGTATTTATTTACCCTAGACAGTCAAAGGGTGCAACATCTTGTTTTGTGTCGACCACTGTTGTTCTCAGTTGACTCTTAAGGCATGTTTAGGCCTTAATTAATGTGATTAGGTATTTAATCCATGTTTAATAAGTTTGGGGTATTTCAGGTAAACACAACTTAAACATTAACCAAAAGGGCGGTGTTACACGCCGTTAGCCACCCACATGGCTAACAAGGCTGTTACTTACAATGTATCGGTCTGATTACAAGAATGCCGAGCATATTTACAACCTTCAAAAACACTATCCAAAAAGAACCACGATATACCGAGTGTTAATGTACAAAAATCACTCATCTAATCCTACATCCACCAAAACATGCTACCTCGAGTGTACAAGCACTACTCGGGTTTAATATCCAAAAATAACAAAAGTATTCCTCCGGCCTCCATGCTACAACCACTCAGCTTCCTCGATCATTCTCCTGGAAAATAATATGTGCCCCAAAGGGGGTCAGCAACCCTTGGCTGGCATGGTTAACGTGCAGCCCGCCGACTACCGGGATACACGCAACTATTTGTCATGATAACATGGCATTGATTTTAATCATAAAACATACATATTACATAACAAAAATTATTGCACCACAATAACCTCACATACATAGTGAGAACATTTCACTTAAGTAATAACCAACATAGTTAGATCATTGGAGAGCCTAGAGAATGTTGCCAAACCCATGCTAAGCTCGTTACATAAACTTGTCACCGTCCTGTTAAAATGGACGGATAACTTAACCCCCAAGTGCGTCGGATATAGTGATCCAAGCACACCAAACAAACATAGTATGCCCCTGTGGCCCGACGTGAGTCAGTAAAATAGCCTTGGATAAGCTAAAGGGAAGGTTGAAAACTAAAATGGAAACAACCATAACATACAAAGAGAATCAAACCGGATATGACATCGACTCCCATACTTACACGCGTGGCCGGAACTACCGGACTCCTCACTTCCCCGGTTAGCACTTGTTAGAAGTCTCGTTATTGAAACTTAGACAACGAATATACACATAAGTGTTTAGGTCAAGTTAGACACACGCACACACAAGGGAAATGAGACACATCATACCAATACAATAATTTAACAACTGTAACCTCATTACATGACTTAATCTTACAAGGTCGTAAACACACAAAAAACAAACAACACACAAGCCGGTGTAAACCGGTAGACAACAGACTACAAGAAAACCATACCTTGGTCCTTGCTGCGTACGAGTCCCACCAAACGTAGTTCCTATAATGATTTATAATATCGGTTAATTAACTTATTTAACTTCCGTTTAGCTAATTACTCCACATATTTACGTCGTACACTTTCACACTTAAACTTATACTTGTTCACCCTCCTAATGGTCATTATAAGTCACCAAACATGTCCTAAATAAACATATAACATCAACACCTAACCATCCCCATCATTAGACACCATTTAACAACTTAAAACAAGGTTTTTAGAGTGGTCCGGGACTTGGTCCTTACCTAAAGTCCCAGACCAGTTCATGTTGTAACTCTCGGGCAGTTTAATAGGGGTGGTCCGGGACTTAATACTCACCCCAAGTCCCGGACCAATGTGTCTGCAACTCTCGAACTGATTTTACCCTATGGTCCGGGACTTGACTTGGACCCTAGGTCCCGGACCACTGCTACAGACCTTCAAAAATGACATTTTCAATTCTTGTTCCACTTGTTAACTTCACCCATTGTTGCCCCAAGCTTCCTACATGTAATTAGATATATTCTAACACTAATATAACATCTTAAACTTGCCTAAATCATCATCTAAACTTGTTACCCAATTCTTGATTAAACTCACCCAAATTTCCCACTCTTCTCTTACAAGAGCTAAAGCTTAGTTCTATTAAGTGCCATGCTACAGATTTTTCTCACCACTCTCACCCACTTACTAGTCCACAAATAATGTCACATTCCCACCTTAAAGTTCCCTCATCTATCCATCTCCATCTATCTAGTCTCCCACCAAATTTTTATACTAAATTCTTCCTCTCAAAATACCTTGTAGTTCTCTAGTTTGTTCCCACCTAGATATGCACTCAACCATTAAATTCCTACACAAATTTTGACATGATATCCCCATAATTTTAACATGTTCCCACACATTCTTTAGCCCTCAAAAACACTTCAATCCACAACTCATCCAAAAACACTAAACCACACTTAAATTTCATCATTTCCACAACAATAGCACCCAATATACATAAACCTTAAAAGCTTGGCTCTTAGGCCCTTAAACAACATTAAATTAAACACTGAATTTCCTCATATTATTCGCAACACCTGCATTACACTCAACATTTATATTTTCTCAAACATAAACACATTAATAGATCCCACCTTAGTTTAAGGTAAGTTAATTACCTTGGGTTTTCTTTTCAAAGACTCTTTCTCTTAACTTCTTGTTCCTCAATCGGTATTCAACGGGATTAATTGCTACACTAATGACCATGCCAAGATGAACACAATGAGTATGGAGGGTTCATGAACACTATTCCATTAACCCTAGAACTTAATAATTATTTGAAACACAATGGAGGGAATTACCTTCTACTTCAAAGTGAAGTGTTTGGCAATGAAATTAGGGCTAGCTCCAACACCTCTAGAAGATTGAACAAGCTAAAATGGAGAGAAAACAATGGTGTTTAGCACACACCAAAATCGGCCACCATAGAGAATGAGGGAGTGAATGGATTTTTGAGTTCTTTCTTACCTTAGACCATCAAGGAGTTGATTGGCTTCAAGAATATGAAGTTTTCTCTTCAAGGTGTGGTATACCCATGGAAATGAAGTATGGAGTTTTGAGATTTGAAAAGGTGGAAAATAATCTCCAAGATGAGAGGAGTATTTTGGTGTAAAAATTTCTTGATTTGGAGCTAGGATGATGAAGTAACAAGGAGGTGAAGTTGGGGTTGTTCCTTGGCTTGTAAAATTGCCATTAGAGGAGAACAAGGAGCAGAGAGAGAGCTGAGAAGTGGGGGAAAAATCGTGAGTGTAGAGAAATGAGGGGGAGAGAGTGTATGAGAGAGAGTATGGTGTGAGAGGTTTTGTGTTTTTATTATTTTTGTCCTTAGTCAATATACACAGCAAGAGAGGGGGCTGGGCAATGAAGAAATCGGATGACACACAAGAATAGAGGAAAGAGAGTGTGAGAGAGAGGAAATAAAGTAAGTAGTACCTTTTTGCTTTTTGTTGTTTTTGTATTTTAGTGAGTAAAGTAGATTTAATAGAATAGAGAGGGGGCTCTCACGCGAGACACAAGAGAGGGGGACAAATTTGATTTTTATTTTACAATGTGAGAGAGTGGCACTTGGTCATTAGCAGATAACACCCGTTAGTTCCCGAACTGTCAGTTTTAACAGTCCGGGTCCGGTTTCCGGAATATTTTTTTTTTTATTCTAAAAATTATTAGAATTTAATTAGTATATAATTATAGTAATAAACTCAACTATAATTTTTACAAGTCCGATTTAACTGTTTAAAGTCACGTTTTTTGGTTTCCTCGAAAAACGTGCTTTAAAGCCTCGTTTGTGCTTTTACCCCACTATTTGGGTCCGTTTCCTTCGGGAATTTTTCCCACATGTTTCTAATGACTAAATAAGTCCTAGGAATCCTTTTTGGACCCTAGTTAAGGTTACATACCCACTGTAATCATTTAACACACGTTTTTGCGTTTTGTGACTTTTACGCATTTTCTTTTTCTTTTTAGTTTTCGTTTCTTCACTAATGATCTTAAGAACTTAATTAGCCTCAAAATATCATAATTACATAATTAATTAACATACTAAGGTTTGGGGTATTTCACCAAACACCCGGTATAAAACCTCCCTTGATTACAACAATTAAAATTATCTAAGCTACGGTCTGAACTCGAGAAAAACAATGTAAACAGAACTTAAAATAAACAAAGTAACTATCCATAACTCCTAAATCTCATCCCAATCACTCATACTCTTCGTGGCCACCTTTATGAACAATTTCGTACCTGCAAGATGAGAGCAAGCAGCCCACCCCGGGAGGGGTGAGTCAGTCCCCTGGAATGGAACTAGTACGATTCTCTAAAATAGTAAATCATAATATAACTCTTAAAATGAAAAAGTTACTTTAAAATAAACTCTTAAAAGTAAAACGGAGAAAAAGAGGCACTTCAAAACAATCAATCATAGAGAAAATAGAACAAGGCAAATATAGAGATAGATAACTTTAAAACCAAAATGATCACTTAGGAAGTGACACCATATAGTTAGCAAGCATCCATTGTTGATGTTAGAACCAATTCTGGTTAAGAAGTGAAAGACTCAGGTGGTCACAAAGGACTAGGAATGATATGAATATCCATAACCCGTGGTAGACAGTTTATGTCTCCACCATTTCAGAAAGTTGATTCCCATAGACAACATACTCAAGAGTGGAATAAAACCAATTGGGAGATATGACCCCCACTGCCAGTCAAAGGTCCACATGGACAAGGGATATACAACTCTTCGCTGTTATACACATCCTTTTGGACAAGGGATATACAGCCCTTCGTTGTTACTGACCCGTTCTTAGTCATCGGTGAATACGCGCGCACGTCACAACAAAAAGACTCAGCTCATGGATGGAACGATATCTAGATTCAAAGGAAGAATTAACCAAGATTAACCTTTTCCCATATTCCTAGCTATCCCACTAGATCATTAACTGCACAAGTGCAATACCAAAACACTCAGTCCTATAGAGTGCAGAGGCGTAAACCTTTGGCAGTTAATATCTAATGAAACAACTAGATAGGAAGAACCAATAACCATGTAAGTTGTACATTCAAGGCTCAGTTAGTCACAACAAGCTGAGTTAGTCACACAAATAGTTTCCATTTGAAATTCATTTAAGCTCAGTTAGCGTTTTCCAAAACGTCTCCTTAAGTCCGTTTGCAAAAGTATCTGAGTAAGAGAAATCGTACCTAATTAACGCTATAGCAGTTCTAGAAGACTCGTGCGAACATTCAACAACACTATGAGGAACATTAAAGATAGTCTATTATCAATAGCTTATATCCTAAGTTAAACTTAAATAAATTCCTCACTTTTATTTCTAAATCTCGATCATCTTGTAAGCCCTCGCTTAAATATTATGTATGACCTTTGACTTATTTTAGAATGTTGTATAGCCTAAGGTTGTAAGATCAAGGAATGTATTTTACTAACACTTGTTAATTGTTCCACTCAATCCACTTTACTAATACTTAACCATAATTCTCACATTCGAGGCTTTTGAGACCTTAATAACATAAATGCATTTTATAATAACTTAATTGATCTTAGAATTCAGAGACAACTACTAAACTCAATTATTTTACCTTTAGATCAGAATGACTTCTAATTACAACCATTTAATAATCTTGTCATAAGATGCTCAATTACTTTTCATCTTGAAATAACTATATTTTAATTAACTTAGAATTTTCGAGCTCTTACATTTAGTATTCACAAGGTATATTATTTGCTTAATTATTACCTATATAATAAGATGGTTTAAGATAACTTTTTATGTATCCTTACTTACATTTAATTTCCTAAATGTTTTTTTTTTTGCACATTCTCCTATAGACTATGTATAATCCTTTTATACTAAATTTAATAAACTTATAAATACATTTTAGATTGTTTACAAAACCTAAGGTTTCAAAGGAATAACTTAAGAAATTAATTTCCTTTATTATGTTTCAGGATAAACATTATATCTTAACTTAAGGTAAAATTTATCTAAGAATTAAATTTTCATTCAATAAGTGAAATTGTTAAATATTTAATAAGATCATCTATTCTGAAAAATCCTCACACCTTATATTCAGATGACATATTAATATTCTCAGTGTCATAAAGTAGATCAATATAATCTCTTATATAACTTAGTTTCCTCTAATTAAAGGTTCAAAGGTTTTAAGTATCTAATTTCTATTTACAAACCTTTTATAAGTACTAACTACTGAATACATCACTTAATTATAAACTCACATTCTGAACATTGTTAATTAAGGTTATAAATGTATTTAATATGGCTTATCTAATTCTAAGAAACTTAAGGATTATTATTTAGATTAATGTCCTAATCATAGTTTAATATAGTTTTATGTCATTATCCTTTTAATGATTTTATCTTAAAACATTAAGTTATTGTTCAATACTATAAATGTTATGAAATGATTACATCTAGACTTATTAACCCACTTCACATTTAGATGTAAAAGTATTTCATTTATTTTATTATTGATTATATAATAAGATCTATTTGTGTAACATTTTATCTAATCTAACCCCAAATTTTCCTAAGTCTTAACTTATTAATTACTTAACCTAATTATAGATTTACATTCTGGTCATTGACAAATAATTTTTATACATGTATTTCGATATGGTTTATATAAATCTTAATTTCAAAGGTAACTCTTTAAGCTTAATTTCATAACCATAATTTAATACCACTCATATAATATTCTTTGAATAGTATTATCTTAAGATGTTGAACTACCATTTAGTACTGTGAATATCATGTAAGGATTACATTTAAAATTACTAATATTCCCACATTTTATTAGTAAAAAGTATTTCTCTCATTTTATTATTAATCATGTAATAATATATATATTTATCTATATATTTAAGTAACCCTTCATGTAACTCATTTAATTATCCAAATATCTTGTAATTAAATCTTAATCGGTATACAACTTATAAAGTAAAGTATTTCCCTTATTCTAAACTTCCTATATTAATTTCCATAACTTAAAGTTAATAATATAAATGAATTGATTATTTTTCTCTATTTACCCTAAAGTAACATTTTAATCCTTTTATTTCTTCATAAAAGTTTATAACCTAATGTAATTATCAATATACTGTATTAAATGTTATTGTAATGTCCTAATATTATTTTCAATCTATAAAGTTTATTATCCAACTATACTTTAATTTTTATTAAATTAAAACCATATATCATAAGATAATTTATGAAAATTTCAGAAATACAAATTTTAGACCCATTTCTTCTCATCTAAAAATTCTCAAATTTAATATATAGTAATTATGATATTTTAGACATATTAAAAATTTTATTTCATACAAATCTCTTTGTTAATTATCTACATAAATCCATAATACTCAAAACTTACAAAAATTATAATTTGCATTTAAAAACTCAAAAACTTAATTAATTTACATGAAAATAAACTAGATTTTATAAGGAATCTATGGTTAAAATTTCGTGTCAAAATACATTAGGGAAGGCCATTAAATAAATCTAGCAAGTTAGAGTATTATTCTGTATTTTAAACTAACTTAAAACATCCTTAACTTCAACGTTTTAATCTCGACCGTTCATTCTCTTTAAGCACGATCGGACGGTCCATATCTTGCGAGTTCATCAGATACCCATAAACGACTACCGATTACGTTTTCCTCGATTCCTCACAATCACAGGACCAAATTCGTTGATTTTTGTTTCATTGGATTTGAAATTAAAAGACGGTTTCAATGGTATTAATTTCATGAATTATAATGCAAGGATCAGGGATTTCGAATCTGTGTTCGTCGACTTAGGGTTCTACCGGTTTTCATTTTGAATTTCGACAAATTCTCTCTATATAGTGCGTAATAGGTTAAATTGATAGGTGGGTATGTTCGGGAATGTAAAAACGAGTAACATAGACGGTGGAATTTGGTTGAAATCATACCGGAAAGGCGCCGGCAAGGAAAATTGAATTCGATTTTTTGGAAAGTTGGTATTTTATGTGCTGTTCAGGTAGGCAACTTCATGGGTCAACTCGCACCAACTGGGAGGGATTTGATCCACAAAACCTACCACATTTTAAACTAGGTATGTAACTCTAAAAATGGGTGGAAGAGTCACTGAAAACAATGAACTAGGGAGAAAGTTATAGATCCTGAAAGAACTGAGTTTACCATTTCGTTTCTAGAAAAATTCTGGGCAAGAACATTGCCGTGGTCGAGTTCGGGACTTTAAATGCTTCGATCTTCCAAACGATTGACAATCAGCCTTGGGTGTAAAAAGGAAAGTTGTAGGGGAGTTATAGTTCTACAATATGAGCTATAGAACGCGGATTTTTATTCACAGATGAAGAAGATATGATAAGACGAAGTTTACCTTTCAAATCGGTTTCTGGGAATTCTGGGTTGTAGATTCTCAGGGAGGCATGAAATACCCCTAACCTTTATAGGAAATGCATTACCTTGCAAGTATATAAGAGGAGTGTTGGATAGAAACAAGAGCAAGATTTCCACTCCACAAGAGAAGCCAAAATTGGCTGAAGAAGCAAGGCATAAGAACTCAAAACTTGGGAATCTCTATTTTGCAAATAAGAGCTAAAAATGCTAGTTTTTCGAATTTCTTTTTACCTTTGACCAATAAGGTGAAGGAGGAGCTTCTAATGGTGGTATTCATCTTCAAAAACAGCCATACCCATGGAGATGAAAGTGGGTATTTTCGGATTTGGAAAAGAGGGGAATGATATCCTTGATGAGAGGAATTCAATGGTACAAATTTTGTAATTTTTGGAGAAGGTTTGAGGGTTCAACAAGAAGAGAGAAGATGGAGTGTTGGAGGGGTTATGAAAATTGCCATTGTAGGCAGCTTGAGGAGGAAGAAAATCAGATGGTGAGGGTGCAGTACGTGAGAGAATAGAATGGGTAGGAGAGAGAGAGCTAAAAGTAAGGTTGGGGGTACTTTCTACCTTTTTAATTTTGTCTTTTGTAAATTAGAGACAATTAATAGAATAAGAAGGGGAGATAGAGCCGGCCACACACAGCCCTCTCAGATTAAAATTTTTCTATTCCCAAAAGTGGACACATTATTTTAGCTATTTACACTTACACCCCATAACTTCCCGTTTTTTTACCGTTTTTACAGAACCCGTTTTCTGGAATTTTCTCATTTAATTGATTTTTTGGTTCTAGACCTTCATTAATGTTTATTAATGACTATTTGGTTGACCAAAATTATTACGAGTCTATTTGACACGCTTAAAGTCGCATTTTCCCGGTTTCCTCGAAAAACGCGCTTTAAGGTTTGTTTGTGTTTTTAATCCGTTTTAAGGATCCATTTTCTTCAAGATTTGTCCCCTCATGTTTATTTAGGCATAATTAAGCTTCTAAAACCTTCATTAGCCTAATTAATCATTATTTTTAATTTCGGGATATTTCAATTGGGTATGGCTAGTTTGAATGGTTTTAGGAAGTGAAAATAATGCATTTGGGCATGCTAAGAATGTAGGTGAGTTATGGTGAAAGTTCGGTAGGAATTGAGAGGTTTGGGTGGTTTTTAGGAGTTGGAGAACCTTAGTGTTAAATAGGTGTAGAGAGAGACCAATTGGAGTGGTAAATCACCCTAGGATGATTGTAGAGGAAGTATATGAAAGTGCACAAAAATCTGTAGCATAAATGGTGTTTCGGTGTTTAGAATTTCTAGGAAAATATTAGTGTGCATGACCTTGTAACGGAGGATAGATTTGGGAGATAATGATGCAATTGCCTTGGAATAATTTGGGATGGTCATATGGGTTAAGAATGAGGTAAAATCTGTCAAGAGAAGTGCTAGAAATGCACTAGTGTGCATAAGTGCAAAAATGAAGAATGGAGAATTGTAGAAGTGGATAAGAAATTGAGTATAAGTGTGACCAATGATTTTGTGAGGTTTAGTGAGTGTTTAAGGTGGTTTAACATGAATGGAAACTTGTGGAAAGATGAGGAAATGATTAGGTGTGATTAAGGTGGGAATTGGGGTTGAAAAATGTAATTTTAAAAGCTTTTTAGCAGGGTCCGGGACTTAGGGGCCGGACCAAGTCCCGGACCAAGCTTAAAAACAAGCCAAGAGTGAAGTTTACAGGTGGTCCGGGTCCTTATTCCAGGACCAAGACCCGAACCAATGTCAAAAACGTGCCGAGAGTTTATTTCAGTGGTGGTCCGGGACTATCGGTCCGGGACTTGACCAAAACTTGTCCAAAATGTGTTTTAAAGGCTTCTAATGATGGGGGATTGAATGGTAATGGTTTATGATGATGTTTAGGCATTGTTTGGTGGCATGTGAAGGCCTTAAAAAGTGAAAACAAGTGTTAGATTGAATGTGAGAGTCGTGAACTTAAGAACACAGGAGTAAAAATAAGTATAACAGGATAACGGGGTTAACTATGGGCGCACTAGTCGTTAAACAATCGTATTACCCTAATGTTAATGGAAAAAAATGTAATGTTACCAGTTGTTCAAGAATTATTCAAAGGACATATGATGGCACGTTAGAGTGAACCTTGGGTGACAGGTATGGTTTTCTTGCAACCCGTGTCCTACCGGGTTACATCGGCTTGTATGTCAATGTGTTTTTCTGTGTGTTTGTCACCTTGCAAGATAAAGCATGGAATGAGTTTACAGTAATTCATTTATGTGGCGTATTTAGTTCCAATACCGTTTGACCTCGAATATGTGTTAAACCGTAGCTAACCGACTCTAGGATCACATAAGAGATCTGTATTCGGATAACGTCCCAACCTACGAGAACGTTCTAACTACGACTATTCATGTGTTATGTGTGGACTATTGTGTGTGTATATATATGTTACCTCCCTTGTGTGTTTAACTAAGTTGTAACACCATATGGTGCCATGATGTGATAAGTTCCATAAGGGAACTTCTAACTAACGTATAATTGGGGGGGTGAGGAATCCGGGAGTCCCGGTCGTGCACGTGTGTTTGGGAGTTGATATCAAGATTTGATCCCCCTCTGTTTGGTTGTCTTTCCTTCTTGGATTATAATCACCCACAAGTTTAATAAGAGGCTTTCCTACCTTGATTCTTATTCGGGGCTAGGGAGATTTGTGTATGGTGTGATCGGGTCTATATTATGATCGTCTAAGTAAAATAATTGTGTACGGTGTGTTCAGAGCTATATTATATCCGACACATCTTAAGTAAAGTATACGTTCTCTAAGAAAAACAGTAAGTTATTATGTGATGGGCTCAACATGAGGATAAAAATATTCTCTAAGCTCTAATAAGTTGGCTTACCCTCATTTTGGACCGAGTCCTCACGAGACTCTTCCTGAGCCATGTTGTGTGTAAGTCAATGTGTGATGTATGTTGTTATGTTGAGTACATTGACCACCGCTATCAAACTGCACGTTATTATAAGAAGTAAATATGTGTAACCCGAATAGACGGGTAAGTGTTAACCAATAAGTATGAAGCCCTCGAAGTAAAAACCCTCATGGTCTAAAGACCAAGTAATGTGATTTAGTAAACGTTAATGTGTTGTACTTGATAACTGTATTATTGTGTTGATTACCTGTTTTGTAGTATGTGTTTATTGTTGTTTTCATGCATGATTTAAATATAATCAACCGCACTCAGACGACAAATAGTTGTGCGTGGCCCGGTAGTATGCGGGCTGCTCGATTACCATACCAGCAAAGGTGCTGAGCCCCTTTGGGGCCACCCATTATTTTTCAGGTACAAAGAGGTTGCCCTTCGTTCGAGAGTAGGACGGGAATGGCAGAGCATGGGTAATGTATGTGGTGTTAGGTGTAATTGTTAGTAAAGTGAGACCGAACTTGTTATCGGTAATGGAATGCAATAAACTCGGTACAGTTGGATTGTAATTGTATTTGTTTTCAGTTTAGAAACGAGATTGTAATGTAAAGTGTAGTGCTCGGTAATCTTGTCCATCAGACCGGTACGTTGTGTATGTATTTGCCTTGTTAGCCACGTGGGTGGCTAACGGCGTGTAACACCCATTGATTTAGTCAAGTGTTATGTATATTACCCGCTGCAAATGGTTGTTAAGTAAGGAGTTTATAGTTGGGGTGTTACAATTTGTAAGAATTATAAAATTTAGATAATAGCAATATATTGTTTAGAAGTTACAAGTTTTGTTTAAATAATAAAAATTAAAATTTTATTGGTTATATAAATATTTTTATTTTCTTTGGTTTCTCAATTTTTTTATTGTAAATTAAATACTCATAGTAATATATTGTTTGTGAATTTTTCTATTTATTTTTACTAACAAAATAAAGTTTCTTAGTGTAATATAATAAATTGTAATACGAAAACGATAAATGCACTACATATAACTAACTTAACCAAACATGTTGCACGTATGCCGCACTGCCAAACAGCGGTTTTCAAAATAGCTACATTTATGCTAGCGCAAAAATACCAACAATTATACTACATAAATTCTAGTGCAAACCTGCTGCCAAATATGCTCCAAAACAGCCATACGGAGTAGAGCTTAAGGCTATACTAATAACTTATTAATTCCATCATTTTAATCACTTCATTTCCCTCCCTCCCTTGCACCTCAAATGCTCGTGAACATCGTCTTGAATGCCGTGGCCTTGACGGTGAGGTGATCTTGTTCTTTCTTTTGTTCAAATTTCTGGATTCTCCTTTATCATTACCGGCAAGTCCATTCAGTCTCCTCATTTTCTCTGCTTCATGAGCGAAGGAAAGGTTCGTCTATCCCTCACTTGTTTTAATACATTAATTCTCTGTTTATCGGAGACATGTGCTAAAATAAATCAATGATCACGATGCATGATACCTGGGGGACATTCTTTCCATCTTGAATCATATTTTGAAAACTGTATGCCAATGTACGGTTTCCATTGACATCTTTTTTTCGCATTCGCTACTTTTCATCTATCCTCTCCTCTGCCCCTTCGTGTCTGCATGTCTCGAACATTGCGTTCTGGTTTGTTGTATTATGTTGTAGCGATCACTTGTGCCCTGTTAATTAGGGTTTTAATCGTCAATTTGGGATGAACCTTAGACCAAGCATATCCGTCTTTGGAAATTTGTAAATTTATGAGCATTGTTTGTCTTATTATCCTTTTTATGACCGGTGGCATTATGGCTGGGATCATAAAGTTGGTCTATTTATGACTTTATTTTTAGATATTTGTGATGCATTTTACTCTGGAACAGAGATGTTATACGTCAATATCAGTTTTCAAGAGGTGTATCTGACTTATCGGGATGTTGGGTTCTGTTGCATCGATTTTGGACAGATACGCCATATCAAACAACATCATCATGCACTCTTGAGCTTCGTAAGTGAAAGTTAATGTAAAATGTTCAAGTCGCAGGTCTTAGGAGGACAGAGGGAGAAGCTCTTAAGGTGTGCATATCTTCTCCTTGTTATACCCACACCACATATTCTCTATTTGTAAAGCGTTGTGGAAATTAGATGGTGCAAAACTGGTGTTAATCTACAGAATAACTTTGTGAAGTAGGCAGCAACATTTATAATGTTTTCATCGTACATTCTAGATTTGGATTTCTGCAATATTGTTGCTAAATTGTTAAAGATAGTTCTGGATTTTTTTCTTCAACACCCATGGATGGATTTAAACAAACTCTTGACGACTATTACTTATTTTTAGAATGTTTTTTTCACGACTCTCTTTGAAATTAGTGGTGTTTAGTTGTTGTGTAAAAATGTGGGATTGCCAACTGCTTGTTGTGTTTCTGCAATAGGTTGAACAACTTGGATTCATTTTCTCCCAAGAATCTTGGAACAAATCGATGTGGCTTCAGCGGCGAAGGTGGAAAAAATGGGGCACACAGGAAAGCAGATGGGACAAGAAGGTTTCAGATGGGACTTCCAAATCCAACAAGGTCACTGGTGAGACGATCGGAGGGACTTGTGAGCCTTGGAAAATCACTTAGATCAGGGTGACGAGAGTTGTGTTTCCAGAAGATCTTGGAGTATCTGATAGGAAAATTTATGACCCTCAGGATAAATCCCTTCTGTTCTGGAATAGGCTGTTCGTTATATCTTGTATCATAGCTGTGTCAATAGACCCATTGTTCTTTTACCTTCCCATTATACATAGAAATGAGTGTCTTGGTATGGATATAAAGTTGGCACTAACGACTACGACTTTGAGGACTTTAGTAGATGCCTTCTATCTCATCCATATGGCACTCAAGTTTCGGACTGCTTACATTGCTCCATCTTCTCGGGTTTTTGGGCGAGGTGAATTGGTGATTGATCCTGCTCAGATAGCGAAAAGATACCTTCAACGCTATTTCATAATTGATTTTCTGTCTGTGCTTCCTCTGCCACAGGTTTGATTACGCTATATATATTTTGACTCTTGTTTCAAGAAAAAAATTGAACCCCTTCCTTATTAGCTTGAGGGGCTTAGATTATTAGACAAAATGATAGCCATATTTCAATGAAAGTAAATCTGAACTAACACAGGTAGTGGTTTGGGAGTTCCTTTCGAGATCACACGGTACACAAGTGCTGGCTACCAAACATGCATTGAGAGTCATTGTGTTTACACAATATGTTCCACGATTCGCCAGATTTATCCTCTAACTTCGGATCTCAAAAAGACTGCTGGTGTGTTTGCTGAAAGTGCCTGGGCTGGTGCAGCATATTATCTGTTGTGGTACATGCTTTCAAGTCATGTATGCGTTCAACTATATGATCTGAATAAGATTTCCCTAGAGATTTTAATAGAATGCATTGTATTGTATTGTATTGTATGAGTTGTTTCGGTTAAAGAGTGATTGAGAAACTGATTGATATATATATATTGCAAAGAGTTGCAGATTGCTGGGGCTCTTTGGTACTTATTTGCAGTGGACCGTATTGAGGAGTGTTGGCAAGAAGCCTGCAAGCAAGAAGTTGAGAATTGTACAAAAGCATTCCTGTACTGCGGAAATAAAAACATGCATAGATATAATCACTGGAGAAAAGTTAGCCACAATGTGCTGGAAAAGATGTGTTCTGTGGAAGGAAGTCCAAACTTTAACTTTGGGATCTATACAAAAGCGATTTCGGCAAGAATTGTGGAATACCAGGAGTTTGTCACTAAATTCATATACTGTCTATGGTGGGGTCTGCAGAATATGAGGTGAGTAATTACTAATTAGGTTGGCGGTAAAGGAGCAACGTAGTGTCATAATAATACAAGTACTCATATTCATATCTGGGGTTTGTTTTGCATGCAGTACCATTGGTCAGGGGCTAGAAACCAGCACTTATCCAGGGGAAGTGCTGTTTTGCATTTTCATTGCCATCTCTGGGCTGATCTTGTTTGCACTTTTGATTGGAAACATGCAAGTAAGCTTGCTTGCTTGTTGTTTATATGGGTGCATTTTGATTTTATAGTTGTACGTAACTAAATAACAATTTTTGGGAATTTGAAACAGACCTATCTTCAATCAATGACAGTACGCCTGGAAGAGATGAGAATCAAAAGGCGTGATGCGGAGCAATGGATGCATCACCGCTTACTCCCACAAGATCTAAGAGAACGAGTTAGGAGGTATAACCAATATAAGTGGTTGGAAACACGAGGAGTGGACGAGGAAAGCTTGGTTCAAAGCTTACCCAAGGATCTCAGACGAGATATCAAGCGACATCTCTGTCTAAATTTGGTTAGGAGGGTTCCCTTGTTTGCCAATATGGATGAGCGACTCCTTGATGCAATGTGCGAACGTTTAAAACCAAGCTTATACACGGAGCAGACTTTTATAGTAAGAGAAGGGGACCCAGTTGATGAGATGCTTTTCATTATAAGAGGGCGGCTGGAGAGTGAGACGACAGATGGTGGAAGAAGTGGGTTTTACAACAGAGGATTTCTCAAGGAAGGTGACTTTTGTGGTGAGGAGCTTTTAACATGGGCTTTGGACCCTAAAGCCGGCGCTAACTTACCCTTATCCACTCGAACCGTCAAAGCTCTGACAGAAGTAGAGGCCTTTGCTCTAAGGGCCGAGGAGCTCAAGTATGTTGCTAGTCAGTTTCGAAGGCTTCATAGCAAACAGGTGCAACACACTTTCAGATTCTACTCGCAGCAGTGGAGGACTTGGGCATCTTGTTTTATACAAGCTGCCTGGAGGCGGTACACGAGGAGAAAGATTGCTGAGATCAGGAGAAGAGAAGAGGAAGAGGAAGAGCAAGAAAACCAAGATGGCGATGATCCAGAACAAGAGGAGTACTATGAGCAAGATGATGGCGAAAGGGAGAGGTTGATCACCCGTAAACACAAGGATAAACGTAGCCGCAGTGATCAAGTTTCATCATCTACCAATACTACTAGTATGGGGGCTGTCGTCTATGCTTCCAGGTTTGCCACCAATGCTCTGCGAGGTGTTCAAAGGATTCGAACTTCCAGTTCCACAGGATTTGTTCCTCTGCAGAAGCCTGAGGAGCCCGACTTTTCAAATATTAATTAATTTACTTTACTTACGCCTTTGTATCTATCTACATTATATCATCCTTGTGTTGCTTACTTTTGTTGATAATTGAGATCATCGGCAATAACGAATAAGCTGATGTTGTAAATGCTTCGAATTAGTGGATCTAATTTTATATAGAACAGTTCTACCTTGAAACCTCATTAGCTATTACCAACAAGAAAGATACAGAAGCAAGATAGGAACCAAAAATAGATGCCACTATTAGGATAAGTTAGTATTTCATCTATATACATATTGTATATTGTTGTCCTAATATTTCCCTACTCACGTGCAGTAGCCAGCCGGTATATAATGCACTAGGTTTGTCTACTGTAGCTAATCAATTAGCAATCTTACTCATCCCCTAATACTTTCTCTCTCGACTTTCTTCTCCCTCTCTGTAAATGTCGATTCAGTCTCAATAAGCATTCCAGTTCTTGTTTCTGTTTTTCCATCTTTATCAAGATTGACATGGTATCAGAGCAAACACTCAATCAACGTTGATTTTTCCGCAAGATGGTTGACGACGACAAGAACGATGATGAAGAAGAGACCACAGAGAACGAAGAAGAAGAATCGATGACGGGTGAAAAGGAAACCCTAACCTTGCAGAACCAGGATCTTAATGATCCTCTGTATCTCCATCCAGCCGATAATCCTTCTCTCAACTTCGGCGTCAAATTCAAAGGCCAAGGAGGCTTCGACCAGTGGAAGCGAACCGCCACCATAACCCTAAAGTCGAAGAATAAGTTCGGTCTCGTAAATGGACAAATTACAGAGCCGGAGAAATCTTTAGAGTGTTACCCCATGTGGGAACGAAGCAATAACGCGGTCATGGCCTGGATTTTGAACTCAGTCGAGAAGGAAATCGCCGAGAGCATCATCTACTGCGACAACGCGCACCAGATGTGGGTTAAGCTTTGCAAGAGGTTTGACTTGATCAACGGACCCGAAATCTACGCCATCCAGAAAGAGATAGCAGCTCTACAACAAAACGACGACCCAGTCAGTACGTATTTTACACGGCTACAAAAACTCTGGGATCGTCTAAATAGCTCAAGGAAAATCTTGAGCTGTACGTGTGGCGCTGCGAAGGACATTGAAAGGCGGGAGGAAGAAGACCGATTAATGAAATTCTTGGACGGGTTGAACGATAACTTCAAACAAGCAAGAGGCACAATATTGCTCACGACTCCTTTTCCCAGTGTTGAGCAGGCATATTGTCTGGTGGCTCAGGATGAGAAACAACGAAGTTCGTCGGAAAAACGAAATGAAGATAATTCCGACAGTAGTCTGATTCTAGCCAACAAATTCACACCCAAGAAGACCACCGGGAAGAATACGGACAAGAAATCTCCTAGCAGCTCTAATAGTTCTTCAACCGGCGCAAAGAAAACAACCCCTAAATGCACCAATTGTGCAAAATTGGGACACACTCGGTCCCAATGTTGGTGGATTATAGGGTTTCCAGAAGGGGGAAATCAAAGAAGCGCCACTCACTAGTGCAGAAAATGTTTTTTACCACGGTTATTTTGCCTATATACCACGGTTCCAAACCGTGGTTAATACGCGCGTCGTATATTCAAAAATGACTATAAACCACGGTTCAAAACCGTCATTTAAACGCTAGAGTAAAAACCACGGTTGTACGGCGACCGTCGTTTAAATCCGTTTCTGTCGCGGGGAAAGACCGATTTTATACCACGGTTTGACTTGATAATCGTGGTATATAAGCCTTTTATACGACGGTTCTGGAACATAACCGTGGTATATTAGCGTTTCCATTGCATTTTATACGACGGTTTCGCTACTAAACCGTGGTTTATAATTTTGTTCCATTGTGTTTAAAACCACGGTTTTTACATAACCGTGGTTTTTTTTTCTTTTTTTTTTAGTTTTTTTTGTTTTTCTAGCCTCTACCACAATGTGTTTTCCAACACAACCCAATTTACAATCATATATATACAACCTGTACAGGGCATCCAACTGGTATTGCCCTTTGATAACCGACCACACTATATATATGACCATAAACCAAGTTGCCAGTTTAAATTGCAACATTGAAAACGAATTGCAAAACAAAACTTTCAAAAATAAGAGAGAGTTGAACTTTACAAACTCTTTGAGAGTCTACGTTGCTTCAGCACAAACAAAAGTGTAAGTCTAACTACACTAGGATTAGATCTAAGTAACACTCAAGTAATTTTTACACCAAAACTGCGATAGATGATCTCTTACAAAGTCGAGATCCACTTTGGAATACGTGCTCCCTGCTTTTGTGAAAAAAGAAACGATCTGTCCATAAAAAGAAACTGATCATCATTAGTACACAATTTTATTCAAATGCAATAACTTTAACTAAAACTTTGATTGGTATGGTTTACCTTGTCATCATCACCAAGCATGTCAATATTTTGTACAATCTCGAACATGTACCGCGATACATAATAGCCACAGCTTCGTGAATCAGGCTGTTGAGGACACTGTCATCACACCATCCATGGATTGCCAACTTTAGATAGATCAAAAAATTAAACGTTTAACTTTAATACAAAAATGCATAAATTAAATGATACTTACACGTATGTAATGGAAGTCCAAGATGGAGAATGGTTTCTTCGCATCACTCAAACCAAACTTATGACCCCTGCATAAATACAGCATTTTAAAATGAAGCCATTTATTGTCAATAATCTAGGACAAGCTTAATAAATACAGAATGCATTAAAATTTTGAATACTCACTCCTTCAAATATTTCTCTACAGCGATCTCTCGAAGGTCATCAGGGTCGCCCAATGGGTCTAGTATCAACAAGCATGAGGTGTCGATACACAACACCATCAACATCCAATGATTGCTGCCACAGATAAAACAAAGAATGTTTTGTAGAACAATATTTTTAATTATCACAATTAGGAAGCAAAAAATTCCAGTTATTGTGTACTTACATCTGATGATATGGGATCAGCAATATTTGCTTCTTCTTCGCACCGCAGCACAAAATCCCTGCCTCACGTGCTGTGCACATCCTTGCGCATCCAATGCGGCCTGATTGCTGACATCAATTGCGGGCACAAGAAAGAGATGGAAGATAATCTCTTGTTCGATATCAGTCTAGTAGTCAAACACCTAAACAACATGTTTTCATAAGATATGTTAAATAGCTTAAAAAAATTAAAGATAATTTAATAATTTAAAAGATACTTACACACAATAGGCCTGAATCACAGAGATGTTAAGCAGGTCTCCCATCAAAAATTCTCTTAGATTGCTCACGGTAATCATCAGATCTCTGGGCTCGGGGGAGTGGAAAACATGCTTAGACACTTTCATGTTGAAATTGGTGACAGACTGCGGCTTCGTCATGAAAAAGTCATACAGCATTTTTTGTTTGTCTGTCAACTTCTTCAGATACTTGGGTGTCAGAATGGGGGATCTCCTAGGAGTCATATCGAAAGGTTTGACCACTTCCTTTCTCACACTCTGACTCTCCCATTGATTTCACAACTTCCTTCCCCTTATCCACTTTTCTCTTCTTAACCGGTCTTAATTCCTTATCAATCTAATAGTATACAAAATGTAAATAATAAACATATCAGTCAACAGTCAAGTTAAAAACTAAACAGTAAGCATGTAATTAAATAGTTTACCTTGTCACTACTGACATCAATGAGAGAATATGGCCATGGAACAACTGAAGATTTTGCTTGACCTATTTACTCCACTGATTCCACTCCAACGGAAGGAGAGAGTCCTCATGACCTTGCACAATATCGTCTCCATCACACGAGCGTGGAGAGGTGGGATGGGCTTGAAATGTACTACAGTGTTCGGTCCGGTCTGTAAAACCTGACCGAATGCAACATGAACAGTCCCACAATCCAACACTTGAAACAAATGACATGATTTAGCCACCTACATCAACTCACAACAGTAAGCAAGTAATAAAATTATATTGTTTTAAAAGTAATGTTAAAATAATTAAGGAGGAAAAAAGAACAAACCGAAAGGTTTGATAAGGAAATGTGTCTCTGGTAGGAGAAGAAGGTGCAGGATGATCGACCATCGGAGTATCCGCCGTCGTGGTAGGAGCAGACGTCGGTGTAGGATCATCGACAGTATCCGCCGTCGTGGTAGGAGCAGACATCGGCCTAGCAGTAGGTGTCGGTGTAGGAGACGCGGCCACTATCATGTATCCGCCGTCGCGGTAGGAGTAGACACCGGTGTAGGAGTAGTAGGTGTCGTGTAGGAGCATGCACCTGGCCCAATACTAAAGCCTCAAGTCTTCGCAGGCGCTCCTCGTAGGCTTGACGCTCCTCAGCGTGGCGTCTTTCCGACTCAGCGTGACGTCTTTCCGACTCCTCCAACCGGTCATGCACCCGTTCATCCACCATTCTCTCTATCATTTCAGCCTGTGGGTACTCTCGATCGAGACTAGGAAACACGTCTTTTTGTCGAACTTCCCCTCCAAGCCCCCGCCTCGCCCTGGAATCCTTTTGCCCAAGGGCCTTATTCAGTGGATCATCCTGAGACGGAGGGGCCGGAACCATCTCCCATCGCTCAGTAGAGCCAGACTATTTTAAATTAACAAAAATTAGAAATGAACTTACTAATTAGTAAACAAAACTTTTAAATATATATACTTACAATCTTGGACGCCAACTCAGCAGTCTCGCTCTGCGGGAACACATATACTCCCTCGTCATTTTTCTTCATGCGACCCAGCATAAATGTTGCACCCTACTTGCATCGTCAACATCATCAATAACTGACTGAGTGCCGTCTTCATTAGTTTTCGTCAGTAAGCCCTCGCTCTTCCACTTCTCCAACCGCCCCGTGTATCCAGCTCGCCCCATGAAGTGCTTGTAGATATTCTTCGCCCGGTTACGTCTCGCTTGTTCTTGACTAACTTTACAAAATTTGTATATTTGTAAGTTATACATAATAAAAAAATATTTGTTAAATTTTATTCCTTAAATAATTAAGAAAGAATAATTGTAAAAGTACCTTAAACTCTTCAGTCTGGCGATGTCGTAGAATATCTTCCACTCCTCCTCCGTGATCATACCATCATACACTACCCACGGCGGTGACCTCTTGGAGCCCGGTTTGTTAATCCAGCCATCTACCAACCGATGCTTGAACTGTCATAGTCGCTAGAAGTGATTCAATCTTTGTCCGAAGTTCATCCGCGACTTTGTACTTCTTCTGCACCATCTGCCAGATGATGTCTTTGTCTGCCTTTTCTTGATCTTTCCAATCCTTATTAATCGAGCAATGGGATTTTACCATCAATCCCAAGTAGGAAGCAAACTGCTGCTTCGACCCACCACGATGTCGGAGGTACTTGTCCCAGATCAAATTGCAGACGTTATAATCTGAGTGGTTAAACTGGTGTAAAATTAAAAGAAAAGAAATTAAAACTCAAAATAAACGTCGGGCTGCAAACAAATCCCGGTCGCAGTAGTATAGTGAAAATGTAAGCGACCGGATATCGAACCACGGGACTAATATACATATTATAGTACCTAAGCGTGTCACAAAGAGGGGGGATTAATTGACTTGTTACATATAAATAAAAACAGTTAATAAAATTAACTGTGTAAGCAAATAAACTAAACGGGACTCTGGTTCACATTAATATAATATCTGCTCTTTCATGCTAGGTCTACTGGTTTAATTATAACTGTTTGGCAAGATTCCTGTTATTTTCTTAAGGTCCGATGAAAACTCATAAGAACTCGTTCACCTGTAATGCAAGGTCCGATGAAAACTCAAGCAAAAGCCTGCGAACGGCAGAGGAGTGTTGAGGGATTACATTTGCAACTGAGTACTAACTTAAACGATGAAAATAAGTTTCCCCCAGTTTTACGGCTTAATCAACCCATCTGTTTCCAACCGATGAAATCAAAAACAGACTTAGTAAAGCATTTTAATAAATTCATGAGGTTTATTAAAAAGATGGCGAGAAAACCTTTAACCGTAACAAACTTTATTAAAACTAAAACCAGTAAAACATATTGCATAATTAATACAGATACATAATAATTATTCCCAGAGTATACCTAAACTAATGAAATGAAAAGAAAACAAATGGAGAAGTGGGAGATTAGAAATGGAATGAACGAGTGAGTGAAAGTGTAGTGGTACGAAGATGGAATGATGGTGTGAATTGGAACTCCAGGAGGAACCACGGACGGAACCTCTGGAAGGACACTGGAGAAGGTGAGACGAGTGTTGTATTTATAGAGGAAGAAGAAGCAGAGCAGCAGCTTCATTGATTGAGCTCGATGATTGCAGCTCATTGATTGCGCAGGGGACAGGGCTGCAACGCGTGCGTGATTTCTGGTAGGCGCCGACTGCTAAAACGATAAGGCATTATCCGTTGATTTACACGTGTCCGCTAGATAAGGAGCGGTCTCCTCTGTCTCAACCGCATGTTAATAGGCGGTCTCGTGTGTGGCGTCCGCTTGATATCTGGCGGTACACTCTGTCTCTTGTCCGCCTCGTATGAGGCGGTCGCCTCTGTTTTGTCCGCCTCCTTGTAGGCGGTCGTCTCTTATTTCTATTCCCTTCTCTTGTCCGCGTGTTGAGGGGCGGTTGCCCATCTATGTCTCGTCCGCCTCTTATCAAGCGGTACAGAGGCGGTTAACATATGCATGCGTGACATGCACGTGAGTTCCTTTAATCCTTATGTGTTAGTTTGTCATTTTTCCTACATTTTAACACATATAATACATCAGTTAATATAACAACATAAATATAGGAAAAACCCAAGATAAGTGAGAAACATTACTAAAAATGATGCAATTAATAAGGTGATTAAACCTTAATAAGTCTATATGTTTTGCACTTATCAAACTTCCTCACACTTGACTTTTGCTTGTCCTCAAGCAAATAAGGAATAAAATTATCTCTAAGCCAAAATAATAAAACAAGATTAAATAAGTGTAGAAGGGAATTTAGACAAAGTGACAACTTGAAAGAATAATTCTGCTCTTAGAAGTAGGTTTTAGCAAACAGTGAAAAAAGAACAATTTAATAAAAGCATAGAAAAACTAACTGCAGAAAACAAGTTAGATTAACCTGGGATTTCCAACCAATTTCATTCACTAACCCGGGATGACAAGGGGTGTGAAGTAATGCCTTATTCCGCAATACCTTTCAACACCACGTACTCATGTTCATAAACATAAATTGCAATTTATTATTTACATTTTTTTTGAATGTGCAAATTGTATATACAAAGCACATATTATTTTTTTATATATTTTTTGAATTGCATTATTTTTCTGTACCCCAGACTTTTCTCTCTATCCTTGTAGCGGTGTTGGGTCTTCTATCCCAGGTCACGAGACCTTAGGTAGATAGGTGTTAAAGCACCCCAAAGAACTTAATAACCGGATAGACGAGGCCTGTTTTTGGTTAGAAAAATTCATAAACAGCGGAGTACCTTGTCTTTATCCTTTTCTTTCCTTGACTTTCCACTTTCCATATTTCCATAATCCCAAGCTAAACTAAATTGGTTTTTACAATCAGCAGATCTATCATATTTTGAGTGAAAATAGAATGTTTTGATGGAAATAATTTTATACAAACTCCTTTAAATAAAACCATCTTTCAGTTGTCACTTGACATAATTTCAGACACTTCTACAATTATTTTATCTCATTTTTTTATCAATTTTTTTTAATTTAGGCAGTTTAGAGTAGCAAAAAGTGAGTGTGGCATTATCGAACTACTGTCATAATCTCAGGGAAAGGTCTCTCCTAACTCACACTTAAGAGGAGCAATGTCCTCATTGTTCAGAATTAAAATCAAGAAAATGACCTTTCAAATTATGACAGACTCATAAAGGATTAAATAAATACGGGTTGAACATTAATAAAATAAAGGAAGAACTGAAACTCCCCTTTTATCGTAGATTGAGAAAGGTATCCTTCCTCACACTTAGAGCTTTGGTAGGGGTGAGACGTTCCTCACACTTAAGTTCGCGCAAGTGTTCAACCAAAGGTATCGAATTCCTAGAGCAACTGAGGTTGCTCCCATAGGCGAGTTCAGCTATATGTTCGAATATTTATTCTGAAAAGAAAATCATATATAGCCAGCAGAACTCAAGTGGCACCAAAAAGAAAATAAAAATATGATAAACATAAATAATTAGGCATAAATAACTTTAAGCAAAAATAATAAAGTACTACATAAAATAAAAACATTAAGAGTTAACAAATATTAATAAACAAAAAGCAACATAAAAACTAATATTAATAGCAACATAAATATTAATATTAAAACAACATAAAAATTAATATTATTAACAAAGCATTAATATTTGACATAAACATTTTAGTAATATAACAAAAATAGAAAACAAGAAGAACAAATAATATGAAATATAAACAGAATAATTATACAACATAAATTCTGTCGAAAAATCGACAGAACCTCCCCTAAAAATCTACGATTCTCCACAATTAATTCAGTCAAACGCAAGGTAATTTAATACCGTTATCAGCATAAATCCATATATAACAACCTATAATCATAAATTCATTCGTTTAATAAAACAAGGCATAATACAATTGGAGAATGCTATTTTAACATAGCAAGTCTCGTATCTACATATACCTAAATTTGAAATTCATCCAAAACGACAAATTTAAGTATAATCAGTGTAGTTTTAACCTTGTGTATGTATAATATGATTTATAGAAGAAGAATCTGAGACAAAAATCGCATATTAAGCTCGAATTTTCGAACGGGTCGACCTAGGGTTCAAAAGTTCAGTCCTTAATTTCTCCTAGTGTAGTTCATTATTTGTGGATTTGAAACTATAGAAACGTTAAGAATTGAAAAACAAAGATTTCGGTACTAACCTTGCGTAATTTGGTGGAGAATTGAGGAAGTTGTGTTGAATTGAAGAGGAGGAGAGTTGTGCGGCTTGTTCGTTCTCCTCTGTACCGGTTCGAGCTCTCTAATTTGGAGAAGAACAGATTGAGTGAAACGCGGCGCTTCAACTTTTTTTTTCATATCGAGTAACGTCCGCTCGTTATCAGGCGGAAGAAAATGTGTCTCGTCCGTGCCGTTTGACGCGGTCACGGTATCTGGCGTCCGCCCGTTTTGAGGCGGTAGGGGCTGTGACTCGTCCGCCCGTTAAGAGGCGGACAGGCTGTGTATGGGCCGCGTCGTTTTGGGCGGTCTTGCCCTGTTCGTTTTTTTTTTGATTTCAATAAATGAAACAATAACAAATAACAATTGAACAAATTAAACATTAGTAGACATAAATAATAATTAGTAGTTAGATTACATAAAATTAAAAGTTAGTAGTTAAATGTACAGAAAATTAAATGTTAGAGACAATGGAAATTTAAATGTTAGAGACAATGGAAATTAAATGTTAAGGACAATGGAAATTAAAATGTTAGAAAAATAAGAGTTAGAAGTTAGATGTCAGAAGTCAGATGTCCGTAGTCATATGTCCAAAGTCAGGTGTCCAATTAAATATTAACAGATTATTAGATAATTAATATCAACATAATATAGTAGATAATTAATATTAACAATAAACAAAATATTATAGACATAATATTAACAGATTTAAAAGCAAAAATATTTATAATTAAACAGGTGAATAATCCGGGGCTTAGGAACTAGAATAAATCTAGTCCCCGGCAACGGCGCCATTTTGCAGACGTTATAATCTGAGTGGTTAAACTGGTGTAAAATTAAAAGAAAAGAAATTAAAACTCAAAAAAACGTCGGGCTGCAAACAAATCCCGGTCGCAGTAGTATAGTGAAAATGTAAGCGACCGGATATCGAACCACGGGACTAATATACATATTATAGTACCTAAGCGTGTCACAAAGAGGGGGGATTAATTGACTTGTTACATATAAATAAAACAGTTAATAAAATTAACTGTGTAAGCAAATAAACTAAACGGGACTCTGGTTCACATTAAATAATATCTGCTCTTTCATGCTAGGTCTACTGGTTTAATTATAACTGTTTGGCAAGATTCCTGTTATTTTCTTAAGGTCCGATGAAAACTCATAAGAACTCGTTCACCTGTAATGCAAGGTCCGATGAAAACTCAAGCAAAAGCCTGCGAACGGCAGAGGAGTGTTGAGGGATTACATTTGCAACTGAGTACTAACTTAAACGATGAAAATAAGTTTCCCCCAGTTTTACGGCTTAATCAACCCATCTGTTTCCAACCGATGAAATCAAAAACAGACTTAGTAAAGCATTTTAATAAATTCATGAGGTTTATTAAAAAGATGGCGAGAAAACCTTTAACCGTAACAAACTTTATTAAAACTAAAACCAGTAAAACATATTGCATAATTAATACAGATACATAATAATTATTCCCAGAGTATACCTAAACTAATGAAATGAAAAGAAAACAAATGGAGAAGCGGGAGATTAGAAATGGAATGAACGAGTGAGTGAAAGTGTAGTGGTACGAAGATGGAATGATGGTGTGAATTGGAACTCCAGGAGGAACCACGGACGGAACCTCTGGAAGGACACTGGAGAAGGTGAGACGAGTGTTGTATTTATAGAGGAAGAAGAAGCAGAGCAGCAGCTTCATTGATTGAGCTCGATGATTGCAGCTCCCCATTGATTGCAGCTCATTGATTGCGCAGGGGACAGGGCTGCAACGCGTGCGTGATTTCTGGTAGGCGCCGACTGCTAAAACGATAAGGCATTATCCGTTGATTTACACGTGTCCGCTAGATAGGAGCGGTCTCCTCTGTCTCAACCGCATGTTAATAGGCGGTCTCGTGTGTGGCGTCCGCTTGATATCTGGCGGTACACTCTGTCTCTTGTCCGCCTCGTATGAGGCGGTCGCCTCTGTTTTGTCCGCCTCCTTGTAGGCGGTCGTCTCTTATTTCTATTCCCTTCTCTTGTCCGCGTGTTGAGGGGCGGTTGCCCATCTATGTCTCGTCCGCCTCTTATCAAGCGGTACAGAGGCGGTTAACATATGCATGCGTGACATGCACGTGAGTTCCTTTAATCCTTATGTGTTAGTTTGTCATTTTTCCTACATTTTAACACATATAATACATCAGTTAATATAACAACATAAATATAGGAAAAACCCAAGATAAGTGAGAAACATTACTAAAAATGATGCAATTAATAAGGTGATTAAACCTTAATAAGTCTATATGTTTTGCACTTATCACAAATCGATGGGAGAATTTTTCTTCTCCTTCAACCCACGGGTCGGTCCACGTCCCTTCCGAGGGTTCTACAAAGTAGATGCGGCTGGTGGTTCTTTAGTACGGACGTCATCGTCAATATCATACAACCCCAACTGTAAGTCCTCTTCGACTCTATCGTCAGGATCCATAATCTGAAAAATAATCAACAATTAACAAGGTTAAACAAAAATAATCAACACAGAAGGAGAAGTAGGCAAATGCTCTTGCGCGTAGTATATATAACACCTATTCAATGAAATTAGAATAAGGTTTTAATTTTATAAAAACTTTAATAATTAAACATATTTAAACAAACGAATATAGCTGGAACAAACCATGTTCTACTAACCTGGTGAGTAGTGATGATCTACTCACAAAAAGGATTGAAGGGAGATAGTTCAACCGTACGTAGTAACACCTAGCCGATGAAATTAGAATAAAGTTAAATTCTGGAAAAATTAATTTTGGCATACAAATCAACTTTCAAGATGTTAGTTAGTTGACAAACAAAAAAAAGAAATTTTTAGCAACTAGCTAGGTTACTACTGTGGGTTCTGATCAGGCAAGCCGGTGGCAGAGGTTGACGGGGCAATAGTTAAGGCAGCAACCGGGGTCGTCGGAAATATTCAAGACTGCGACATCAATCAAGAAAAGATAAGTTAATCTTAAAAGTTATTAAAACAATCAACACTGATATTGTGCAAAAGATGAAAAAAATTGAAACTGTGAGTAATTATGAAGAAGGTTAAATTCAGTGAAATTAGAATCAGGTTAAATTCTGGTAAAAATTTGGCATGACCTTTACGTTTTTTTAGATACTCCACACTTTTTTACGCAAAAGCAAACACAATAGCAGCATCAGATCAAGGTTCAAGTGATTCTCAACAAAACGCACTAAAATTTTAAGCATCATCAGACAGAGAACTGTTTGATTTTTTTTAATATTTCAAATAAAAAACATGACTAAATAAATAAGCAAACAAGCATATGTCAAAAAAAGCATCGTGTTGAAACATTTTTAAATACTAACCTGATGAGGAGTGATGGTCAACTCACGACATAGGATGGGAGGGAGACAGCTGAATGAGTTCCAAGTGTAATCACACCTATCCAATATTGAAATTAGAATAAGGTTAATTCTTGAATATTGAGCGATGGTCTGCTTAATTGCTTTACAAATTAGTATATGATATTAGGCCAAGCCATCGATCTACAAGAAATTAAGCAAAACACAAAGGAGTGGAAAAAATAGAAATGCGACAGAGGTGGGAGAAGGAATAATCCAAGAAAACGGGGTTATCAAATCAGATTTTAGCATATTTAGCATATTTACCCCAATAATAAGCTAAGCAGATTTGATAACTTTCAAAATTCAGCACAAAAATATTTTCCTGAATGGAAGTTTTCCAAAATGGATGTGGTTCTCTCATTAAACTGCTTGTTTTACTGACCAACCAAACATGTAATTAATTTGTGTAAATTACCGTAGACAAAGATTCAAGTGGAGGGATTACCGGCGGACTTCAGGTTTAGCACAACAAGCTACGAAGATGACACAAACTACTATACCCTTCTATGTTATATTGAAGGTCAAAAACTTAACAGAACACTTCAAGGTGATTGCAGCAGAGTTGGTGTTTTAGATTCCCCAACCGTAAAAGGATCTGTAGAATCAAAAATGAACTTCTAAGGCAGCTTGCCTAAGTTGTGCCAGCACACAGCAATAAGAGACAAGTACTGCACTCTTTGGAGGTTGATTGTAGTGGTATATTAGAGTTTGTAAGGTTGCTGTATTTTTTGGCTGTTTAGCTTCATCATTTAATAATCAGAAGTAATTAAGGCATATGCTTGTGCACTGCTTATCATAAAAGATAATAGTTGTCTAACCTATTAATCATTTAATCAGTGACAAAAATAGAATTATGCTGGCTGCAGCAGCTCAAAAAATACCAAAATATTATGTCCTGAATGTGATAACAGAGAAAAAAGAAAAGAGCTTAGATCAGTGCCACACAGGTTGCAAAATCAGTGCAAAAACTTTATAATTCAGTATCGAATACTTGACAACTATAACATTATGTATGGTTCACCTTTAAATACGACTTAACAGATAGGAAATCAAAGATGTCTACGCCTAGAGTGCGGTATTGAACACTAGGAAGGATAAAGAAAAGAGGAGTTCTAAACCGAAGTGAAGTTAAGTTTTGGTAAGGCACCGCTTTCTTGACTCAAAACAATCATAAGCTATGCTCTCTATGACTTGCTTAGATCAAACAGAAGCGAACTTTTACCATTTTAAAACACGGCAGATTTTATACATTAGCTTCTTGTAAATGGAAGCACAAACTGTTTAAGAATGAATGAATGTTTTCATAGATAAAAAATGGTTCCAACAGTTCCCTTGATATATTGCTGGGAAAAACAGGCTAACACAACACATGTAGCAGCAGAAATTAAGCTAGACTACCGGTGTAATAGTATTGAGGAACACGACACAATTAATTTAGGAGCATGACACAATCATGTAACTTGCTTTTTTATCCTATTCAACTTTCTACAGAGTTTAAGAAGGTGACCGCGTAAACAGTAAAACAAATGAGCATTCAGGTGAGAGTAATCCCTGCAATAGCTCGTTATGCACGTATACAAAACTTCTGGACTGGTTATGAGTTTAGACAAAATTTAAGCAGTTTGCAAACAAGGTTATAACCAAATCAGATGCAATATCGTTCTTGTCATAAAACTGCTTTGTTTATGGGTGTCGTGGTAGCAGTAAGCTTTGTGTTGCATCAATAAACTCGACCCCCAATCAGAAGTGAATTTATTTAGCCAAACATCAGCAGAATGAAGCACTCAAGTTTAACCAGGTGGAGGGATTACCGTAGACAGTTGGGGCGAATTCTGGCGACGGGTTTTGACTTCATCGGAGAAGCAGCAGCGATCTGGAAGGAGGAAGACCGGCAACCCGCGCTGTGGTGGACCGACGTGGTGGAGCCGCGACGGTGGAGGAGGCGAGACTTCAGCTAGGCGAGAGGAGGTTGGGGCGGTGGAGGCACTTGCGTGGCGACGCGCGAAGGCGGCGGAGCAACTGGGCTCGATGGCGGAGGAAGAAGGCGCGCAAGCTCGATGGTACAGGGGGAAATCGCCAGAGAAGAGAACGCGGGAGAAGAGAAAGGAGGAAGAAGAAGAAGGAACATGGTTTTAATTAAACAACTTTAAACGACGGTTTGGGCATAAACCGTCATTTTAAAACCAATGTGACGAAACAAAAACCACGGTTATATGGAAACCGTGGTTTAAAATGTTTGGCGTAAAACTTTAAATGACGGTTTGAAAAGAACCGTGGTTTATCGTCACTATATACGACGGTTGACATTAGAACCGTCATTTATATTCAAAGGCGTCGAACTATAAACGACGGTTCCGGCGGAAACCGTCATTTATCTAATGAGCCCTGCAACATATATGACGGTTCTGTTAAAAACCGTGGTTTATTTACTTTAAACGACGGGTACATTCTTAACCGTGGTTTAAAGTCCGTCATATTAAATATTTTTTCTACTAGTGACTTCACATGCTGCCGGACCCGTTCTTGAACAAGACTCAAAGCGTGTTCAACACCAAAGATAGCAAGTACAGAAAACTTCACCAGTTGCTGGGCTTTCCATGGAGCAAGTGGATCAACTTGCAAAATATATCCAGTAGAAGAACTCCGGTACCCAAGAACACAACATAAACTCTTTTGGGAGTTTCTCTGGTAACCGTATATCAACTTATCTTCTAAACTTGCAATCTGATTATGGCTGCCTTACTGATAAATTGAATAGACTCTGGATTTTTGATTCTGGAGCTTCGGAGCGTGTGACTGGGAATGAGAATATGATGTTTGATCTTGTGCCTTTGCTTGAAACCAAAGAATTAACCCTTCCTGATGGTGAAAGATATAAAGTTAGTAAATCTGGTAGTGCTAGGATTTTAGATAATTTAATCTTGCCTGATGTATTGCTTGTGCCCTCCTTCATATTTAACCTGATTTCTGTGAGCAAACTAACAAACCAATTCAATGTAAATGTCATTTTTTCAAAAACTGATTGTTTCTTGCAGGATTGTGAAACAAAAAGTCAAGGTAGGGTTGGGCGTCTGCAACAGGGTTTATTCTTCTTAGATGTTATTGATAAGTGTCCAAATGAGCATGTTTTATGGGTGTATTTCATATATTATATTAGCACTTTTCTTGCTCATTTCTCACTTATCGTATGTTTTTCCTCTAGTTTATGTTTTATTGGTTATCTCACAAATTTATTGGTTAAACATGAGGAAAACCAAGCTAGGAGCAAAGTAGACGAAGAGACGAACGCATAGGCGCAAACGGATCTTAAATCGGAGCTGAAACAAATATTTTAGGAGCAAAACAATTTCGTACGAACCACTGTCCGAAACAAGGACCTGTCCGAACCAGGCTTGTCCGGACAGTGGTTCAGACAGTTCAAAAACCTGTCCGTGCTCCATTCGATCAAATAAGGCCGGACAGAATGAGTCCGTGTCGTGTCCGCGGAGATTTGGCCGGACAAAAACACACCGTCCGAACCAGGTTGGTCCGGACGATGGTCCGGACGCGCCAATTTGAAGATTACGTCCGTGTTATGACCGTGGGAAAAAGACAGGACACAAGCAAATATGTCCGTGGAAAATTGACTGGACAAGGGGCAGACAGAAGCAAGAAATAAATGTGTCCGTGGATATTTGCTTGGACAGAAAGAAATGTTTGTGTGCTGTCCGTGGATATTTGCCCGGACAAGAAATAGAACTGTCCGTGGAAATAAGACCGGACAACAAATAGAGCTGCAACTACGCCGACCGTCTTCTCCAATTTTATTCGGCGCCTGCAAACATATCTATCTACTCCTTCAGCAATATCAGGCGCCTACCTTAAATCCCTCACGCGTCTGTCTCCACTCCAACTCTGTCTCCAATCAACCTCATCCTCTGCTTCTATATAAACCCAGTCCTTCAACCATAAATGATATACGGGAGATTAAAAGAAAACAGACCATCGCTCACCACACTCCACCATTCTCTTCCATTTATCTTCTCCCGTAACACCACAACACTCCATACTCACGTACTCAGCAAAAACAAAAGAAATAGAAGAGAAGCAGCAGAAGTGAGAGCGAGAGCAGACCCGTTCTTTCTCTGAAATAATGGCTAATTCTATCTGTGCTATCTTCTTATTTCCGTTAATGTCTGAGTAACTTTCTTTTGTATCCTAGGATGGGGGTTTGGTTCTAATATTATGTAAATCAATATTTATTACCTGTCTCACTTATTAAACTTGTTTTAATTCCTTTCAACAAATATTGTTAAATGCTTTGCGTGACAAACAACTGCATTTTTATGGTAACTATCAACATATGATTTTGAGATAGTCAAAGTACCACAAAGGAATAAACCTTCGTATTTACACTCCGGATTGAGCAGGAAAATACTGAGGCTATAACTAAGAGTTCATAACTGACACCTATTAACTCTAATAGACAATAAATAATTGAGACAAGGTTATAAATCTGTTTTAGTAATTTAGGCATTTCCCCCGCTATCCTAGGATACCTTTTTCTATCCACATCAATTAATTCACCTTTTGCCGCATTTATTATATTAGCACTGATCCTAAAACAAATCAAGCTTGCCTCCGGCTAAACCCCTTTTTACTGTTTTTATTAAATACCGAGACTAGGATAATTGAACAATTTCCCTGTGGATACGACACTTGTTGTACTACTCTGACTAAGGTGCACTTGCCTATTAGTTTGCTATAAATATATATATATGTGTAGATTTTACTCAACAAGTTTTTGGCGCCGTTGCCGGAGAAATTGATTCCATCAATTTCCCTAGTTTTCGGTAATTCACTTGCTATATTATAATATTCAATTTATATTATTTTGTTGTTTGTTTATTTTATTTCTATTAATTTCTGTTATTTACTAATTCCAACAATTTAAATATCGCATTAACTATAGTTATTTATTTTACAGTAATTTGAATTTCCAGTATCCTTTAAATTTCAGCAATCTAACTTCTAACATTTAAATTTCCAGTAAACTAACTACTAACTTTTAAATTCTGTCATTTAATTTTCTGTCATTTAAATTCTGTAATCTAACTACTAACTTATAAATTCTGTCATTTAATTTTCTGTCATTTAAATTCTGTAATCTAACTACTAACATTTAAATTCCGTCATTTAAATTTTTGTCAGTTAAATTCCAGTTCTTTAAATTCCCTTGTCACTAACATTTAAATTCTGTACTCTAATTACTAACATTTAATTTCTGTTATTTAAATTCCATTGTCATTTAAATTCTCGCAATTTAATTCTGCTCTTTTTCTTTATTTTTATTTTTATTAATTACCTAAACTGCATTTATTTTTCAGTCCTTTTTATTCACTTATTTCCGGTTCTTTTTACTCTTGTTAAAAAAAATTACAAAAAAAAATAAATACATATATAACTTTTGTTTAATTAAAGTTTATCAGCCTATTTTATCTCTGTTTTTCTTTATCTGTTTACTGTTGATTTCGCGATTTCTCACAAATCACAAATTATCTTCTGTGCATGCCAAACACTCGAACCCTAGGTTCTCCACCAATCAGTCCGAGACTCAAACCCGAGCGCACTTTATTCAACGCACGAAGAAACCTGAGAAATCAAGACATGGCCGAAAACCAAGTTATAGATGAAATGGACCATGAAAATCAACCAGAACACCGTGCCCTCTCTGATTACCACCAACCAGATACCGAAGGAAGGGCATCAGCCATAGTTCTCCCCGAACTAACACCATTAGAAACCGGACGATGGGCTTTCAAAACTCACTACATCACCGCCGTCTGGGATTTAGGCAAGTTCAGTGGAGCTAATCCAGATGAAGCCCCGAATCATTTAAGTCTCTTCCCAGACTTCTGTAATTCCTTTGGTCAAACCGGCAACGTCAAAGAAAGAATCCGTCTACAACTATTTCCTCACTCGTTGTCAGATTCAGCAAACAGGTGGTACCGAAGTCTTCCCTCCCGATCAATCCACACATGGCTGCAAATGGCCCAGAAGTTCCTTGCCAAATACTACCCAACCAGTAGAACAAGGCAATTGATCGGAGAAATCAACACATTCTGTCAGGAACCGGGAAAAACGTTATACGACGCATGGGACAGATTCAAGGATATGCTAATGAAGTGTTCCCACCTCGGTCTTGACGATCAATCCCTCTGCCTATCATTCTTCAATGGCCTGGATGATGGGAACCGACTACTCGTAAATTCCTCTACAGGAGGAAGTTTCATGATGAAATCTCCTCAAGAAGGGATGAACCTACTCGAAACCATGACGAGCAATACAAGACAGTGGACGAGATCTAATGGAAGAACACCACGAGCAGCAGGCCTACTCCACGTTGAGCCTACGGATCATTTGTCGGCCCAGATCTCATCCCTTGCAAATATGGTGGAAAAGCTAACAACATCTCAAAACGAAATCGTAAAAACAATACCTTCCTCACCTACAAGTTCATCTACAGAAGGATGTGTCATATGCGCCGGTCCTCACGAAACCCATCAATGCGAAGGTAAAAACCAGTACGAAGATGCACACTTCCTAGGAAACTGCCCTGGTAATTCCTACAACAATAACTTCAACAACAACTACCCATGGAGAAATCACCCGAATTTCTCATGGAAAAACAATGATCAGAACCAAGGAGGGCAGAACAACAGTTCCAATACCTATTAGAGAAATAGACCACAACCAAACTCTAATATGGGTTATAGAGCACAAGGTACCCCTCCAGGTTTCCACCAACAACAACAACCTTCTTCATCCTCTGTTGATCCAAACGCGGAACTCGAAGAGATAATGAAGGGATACATGTCTATGACTCAGAGTCAACTTTATGCGCAAGAAGCTTTCAACCAAAAAATCGAAGGTAAATTCAATCAAATTGCAGAACAACTTGCTCGAAGACCGCCTGGGACTCTCCCAAGCCAACCGGAGCCAAATCTAAAAGAGCAAGCCAAATGCATCTATGTGAAGGAACACAGTGAAGAAAAGATGGAGGTGGCCAAAACAGTTGAGGTTCCAAAACTTCACCCTTCCCTTCAAGAGTGGGTAATAGCAATCGAAACTTCCAAAAGGAATGTAGCTGAACTGGAAAGCACCGCCACAGTATATAAAAATCGCATTCAGTCCGAGAATACCTACCTTAAGGACTTGGTGGTCGGCTATGAAAATGAAAAGCTCGATCTAGAAGAAGAAGAATAAGAGGTTAAGGCGATAACCTTGAGAAGCAGTAGAAAAACCAACGAGATTCACATCCCGTAAAGGTCAGAAGAATCCAAAGAGGATAGTGAAGAAAGAGTTGAGGTTCCAACAGAAAAGCCATATCCCAACATTCTCACTATTCCATCAGCTTCAAAACCTTCTCCACAAGAACCGCCTCTACCATTTCCCCACCGACTCCAAAAGCAGAAATTGGATACTGAATATGGGAAGTTTCTGGCAGTGTTGAAACAACTAAACGTCAACATACCGTTTGTAGACCTCATTGCCAAAATGCCAAACTACGCAAAATTTCTCAAACACCTTATTTCTAACAAAACAAAATTGGTCGAAGTAGGTACCGTACCACTCAATGTAGCTTGCTCAGCTATTCTGAAACAACCACTGCCTTCGAAATGCAATGATACAGGTAGCTTCACCATACCAATCACAATTGGTAGCACTTCATTTCCATACTCCCTATGCGATCTGGGTGCCTCCATAAATTTGATGCCCCTCTCCACTTTCAAAAAGCTGGGAATTGGAGAAATGAAAAAGACCAAGATGACCCTTCAACTGGCAGATGGTTCGGTAGCTTACCCAAGCGGAGTGGTGGAGGATGTTATCATTAAAGTGGAACACTTATACTTCCCATGCGATTTTGTCATTTTAGACATCGAAGAGAACTCCACTACACCTCTCATCCTTGGACGACCTTTCCTTGCCACAGCCGACGTGCACATTTGGGTGGCCCAGGGGACAATCACCCTTCAAGCTTATAATGAAAAGCTGGAGTTTGCATCAGGAAGGTCTCCAAATAACAAATCCAAGGATCTCAAGTTTGTGAGAGACACTCAATCACCATCATCCCCACTTCTCTTTGTCACCCTTCCTGACGGAATGTCCATTACAGAGATACCACCACCAATCCCTGATGAAAAGCGGGATAAGAAAAGAAAACATAAATCCAGGTGGACACTCAAAAATGCCATCGAGTCATGCTTTGGATCTCCTCCTCATAACCACCCCCAGGTTTGATCTAACAACAAAGCGTCTAGCCAAAGACGTTAAAGAAGGGCAGCTTTCCGGGAGGCAACCCGGATGAACTTTTCATTTATTTGCTTTTATGCTCTTTTAATTTTCATGCTCTCTTTAAATTTTGTTTTTGCTTACTCTTAACCCCGTTTGTAGTATGGTTGCTTCTAGTGTCTTATGCAAGTGCAACTTCATGTCTACACCGCAACCAAGCTACGCAACTTGAGGCTGAAGCTCAAGTGTGGGGGAACTCCTATAACGCTAGCAAAAATAATCTCAAGGGAGTCCCAGTTTCTTTACTTATGCTTTTATTTAAATAAAATCTGCTGTGGAGAGCTTCTGTGCTAAAAATGTTTATTTATGACCTTTGTGTTATTTCTATTTTATCTACTTACCGAAAAGGTCTTCTGAAACACTCCTTTGTTTTTCTGGTGAACAATGAGGACATTGTTCAATTTAAGTGTGGGGGAGTGTGCCCTTTTCGGCGACATTCTGTGCTTAAAATGCTTAATCTCTCTGCTTATCTTGCGTTTGTCCAAATTCAATATCATGGACCCTTTATATGTGGGTTGTTCTCTTTAAGAATAAATACTGTTATGAATTGTGGGATAAATGGTACAAATTTAAAATTTTTCTTTTTGATTACTTTTGAGGAGCATTTTTTATGCGGTGTGACCAAATGATTTGCAATGGTTGGATTTTTATTGCTCAGGGGTTCTTTCTGTCTTCTCTCTTAGGGATTGCTAAGGGGTGCTTCTCTGTCAAAAAATATACATACAGAAAAAATAAGGGACTTGCGAGACACCATTGGTAACCAACAAAGAGAGTTGAGTGGTCTTAAAATACAAAAGCTTGATGCTTACATATTATCTTCTCATCTCTCATGCAAAAGTGAAACAAATGCATAATTCTATTTTTCCTTTTGTTCTCTCCTCAATGCCCATTCTTGAGAAAAGTTGGTCGTGGTAAAACTTCTCAAAGTCACCTTAACTAAGAAGCATTGAAGTACTCCGGATCATACCCCGAAACTCTATATTTTATTTTTACCCTGAGCACACCTATGCCACCAGCAGTTGATGGATCACACTCCTCAAAAAGTTTGAGATCATGTACTGTTCACCTCCTTATCCTACCCTTCATAATAATATTTGTTAATATTGAGCATTCCCTACTTGCTTGGGTACATGGTTTTGCTTGAGGACAAGCAAATGGTAAGTGTGGGGGTGTGATAAGTGTCCAAATGAGCATGTTTTATGGGTGTATTTCATATATTATATTAGCACTTTTCTTGCTCATTTCTCAATTATCATATGTTTTTCCTCTAGTTTATGTTTTATTGGTTATCTCATAAATTTATTGGTTAAACATGAGGAAAACAAAGCTAGGAGCAAAGTAGACGAAGAGACGAACGCATAGGCGCAAACGGATCTTAAATTGGAGCTGAAACGAATATTTTAGGAGCAAAACAATTTCGTACGAACCACTGTCCGAAACAAGGACCTGTCCGAACCAGGCTTGTCCGTACAGTGGTTCAGACAGTTCAAAAACCCGTCCGTGCTCCGTCCGATCAAATAAGGCCGGACAGAATGAGTCCGTATCGCATCCGCGGAGATTTGGCCAGACAAAAACGCACCGTCCGATGAAGCCTTTTTAAGGGGGGTAGACTGAAATACCCCTAATCTTTAAAATATAATTAAATGATCTATTAATGATCTAAGATGATTATTAAACATCTAAATATTATTGGGGAACAATCTAAAAGATCTCAACAAGGCAAAACACGCCTTAAGATCGGTAAAGCCAAAAATGTGCTTTAAGACACCATGAAGGTTGTATGACCCCAAGTAGGATCCAGAGTGGATTCCTAATATGTATTATAATGAATCAAGGAACACAATAAAACCATTCTCAAGGAGAACTAAGCTCAGGAACACCCTGCGACACAAAAATGTGCGCTAATACTCCTTAAAGCACGTTTTTGTGAGATTGCCTTCTAAATTGATTTTTAATGGGCTTAAAAATTATAATTACCCTTAAATATGATATTTTATCATATTATATCATATTAGGAATTTAATTCCAGAAATTTACAAATTTTTACAAATTTAATATTAAAATATTAATAAAACCCTAAAGTGGGGCCCGCATGAGTCAATATTGACCAAGCATGGTCAATGGTCAATTAATTGACCCATTTGGACCATGGTGATCGGCTTCAATAAGAGAGGAGACAGCATACAATGATTTTGGGACAAGTCATCACCTAATACATTTACTTTTTGGAAAATAAGCTTACTTTTTACATTATTTCAAACTTTACTTACCTTACCTATCTCCTCCTTCCTTCCTTGTCCGATCCTCTTCTGCCCAGCCGAGCTCTCCCTTCCTTTGAAGCTCTCAAAGCTTGTTCTTGAACATGGAAGGCAAACCTAGCTCCTAAGTCCTTGATGTAAGTGTTTTAATGTCATTTTTAGCTCTTTTTCTTCATCTCTTCACTACCAACACCTAGATTTCGTGGCTCATCAATTCCTATGTCTTATTCTCAGTGTTATAAGGTTAGAACAAGAGCTAAACTCGGTTGAGACCAGTAGAGGGACCAAGGTTGTTCAAATCTACATTTTAAGGTAAAAACATACCTTAAGCTTCTCAATCTTCCATGCGGTTTTCTTCCTTCAATTTTTATGAGTTTATACACTCATAATCTTCATATTTACATACTCATCCAGTTGGTTAGTCATTTGGAGCAAGGGTGACCAAGATCCAAGAGAAATACTCTCCTTTAAGGCATTTTTCCAAGATAAAACCTAATAACAAGGTAGCATTTCGAGATCTAACTATTTCCTATGTTAATGTGGTGGATCTAACACCTTGTGTGTGTTTGGTTCAGGTTGAAACCACTTAGAACTTCCCTTGCATTTTTAAGGTGATTTTTGCCTTAAATCTTACATTAATTATTCCTTATGGTTAAGCTCAAGCTTGGAGTGTAACCATATCTTGTTTTTGTGTGTTAAACATGTCTAAATCATGTGGTGATTTTTCCTACAAGTGGCCGAGAGCATACAAGGCATAATCAAGGTATAAACACCTTAAACTTATGTTTTTTGTAATTTTTAAGCATATATATATATATATGGCCGAGAGTGAACTTACATATATAGGTCATATTGACCTAAAAATGGAAAGAAATGGCTAAGATAAATTAAGCTAGTCATTTAATAGATTTAATTAACATAATGGTCAAATTATGACATTATGTGGAAAAGTAAATAAACCATGGTGAGGCCGAATATATATGCTATATTTTGAGACATTTATTGTGTAATTTATTTTGCAAGTTCAAGGTTGTAATAAGGCCATGTCATTAGGCCATTTTAATTTAAGTTTATAAGCTTATTTAATTTTATTTATGCTTATAATTAAAGTTGGGGCCAATTCGTAATTATTAAGGAATTAGAAAAGCCGTGGGTAATTTAGAGCAATTTAGGATTTTTAAATGAATTTAATAAAAATTATAACACTTTATAAAGTTTTGGGTCAAAATTGTAAAAATAGAAAAGTATAGGTCATTATTTGTAATTACCGAAAAATTGGTTCCCATTTGGTGTTAGGAGTCAAAGTTGACTATATAGGAGACTTTGACCAAGTTTAGAAAATTTAAGAAATTAAAATACTATCTTATAATAAGATACTTATTAAATTGTAAAAGATTTATAAGGTTTGGGGTGGTAATGTAATTACCGAGAATTAAGGGTACTAAATGGAGTTTAGTTAAGTCCTTAAGTTATTAGAAATTTTTAGAAGTTTATTTGGTTAAGTTTGGAGTTCATATGAATTATATAAGTATAATATATGGTATTTTATGACATTGTTACAAATAGGTAACAAATATATATAAACCGAGATTTAGAGGAAAAATAAGGTTAAGAATAATGTTTATAACCTTTTGGTATAGTTTGGGAATTTTTGGAATTATATATAAGGTTTTATGAAGATAATGTATAATATATGGTTTTAATGGAATTAGAAAACTATGCATTATAAAATGGGAATGAGTTGTGATTTTATAGAAGTTTAGTGGTTATAATAAAGGTCGTAAATATAAGGGGATTATTTGGTATTTTATAAACAAAATATAACTATAGGTTATAATTGTTTTAAATGACTTAAATGTCATAAGATATGTTATATGACTAGAATGTAACATTATATTAATTAAGTGGTGGATTTTAGAAATATTTAAGAACATAGGTGCTGTTCGAAAATATTAACATTTTTAATGGAATTTATAATATGGTTTTTAATGTTATAAGTTATAACATTTATAATATAAGAGATATTCGTTAAAGAGAATGAATATAGATTATAAGACTTACCATATAATAAATAGTTCCATAAAACACACATATAAATAAATATATGTAATGGTGTAGAAAATGTGATGCGGTTCAATAATAATAGATTATCATAATTAAAATGATAATAGATAAAAGGAAAAAGAATTACAAACATTGGATGTGGAATTCTAATGTAAAGAGAGTGTACATGTGATATAGGAATTCATGTAATTAAAGTATAGTTTACAAACGAATTATACCACATTGGTAAAAAAAAAGGGAGACAAACCTTGGAAAAATAAATACTAAGGTAAGATGCAGAGTGCATGACAAAGGATTACACATACAATAATGAAATAAACTGTACGATGTACAAACAAACATTAAGTTACATGCGATAACAAGTTTAACAACAACTATACTAATATACAAACAAGACTACGCATGTAATGTAACACCTTTTTCCAATCTCGAGTTAAACCTAAAACCCGACAACATTGATAGTTAATAACGGGGGGTTAACCGGGAGGTGTTAGTGACGGTACGGGGTACCGTAGAATTGTGTTGTTATACGGTATGCTAATCAGTAGCATTATGTATTGTTTAGATTGTTAGAGACTACACAAGGGGCATAGGATCTTGCTGATTCATACTCCACCGTAATACATCGGGGTGAACGGTATGTTGTTATGTGTCTCTGATTGTCTCTGAGGGCTTCCTCAGTTCAGACTTCTGTGTGATCTGTGATAAGATTGTTTGTCTGAATGTGATAGTTAATATGCATGAATTGTGTATTTATAGCTGCTCATTATTTACTGTTGTTGAGCTAACAGTATTGGTTCGTATATAAGAACCTATATATAAAACGAACTAGCGGCTATGGTGCTATCTTATACGAAAAATAAGGAACGTCAGAAAAACGTTGTAGCACTAGGATAATAATACATATATATTATCCAAGACTTTCATACGGAGCATTGGCCTTTCTATACGCCGCTCTCGTATCTAACACTGGATCCCGAGTTTACAGACTCCGGATTGGACTAATGACCTTGGTCTGCTGTGTTAGAAAATTTGGTAATGCGATGCGATGGTATAATTAAGTAATTAATGAATGGAAGTAAAGCCAAGAGGATGTGGCTCTTGGTGCGCGCTGTGATCACAAAAACGATGCCAGGATGTCCGCGTACGGGTCCGCAAGTATCAAGAAAATTTCCCGTGAGCTAGAATGGCTCGTTGGTCGGAGACTCTACCGTTGGAGTGGCTACTGCCGTGGGTGACCCGCCATAATATATGGGTAACTAGAGACATGTCGTTTTGATGAGACAATGTCACTAGGTATAACTGAACAATAATACATTCGAGAATATTACAGTGGCGAACAATATTGGCTTCTACACCATGGACGAGAATTAATACTTATTGTTACTCTCGTTGTTTCGCTTATTGTTCATTGGTAATACTTGTGGTTATTATATGTGTTGATGGTTGTGTTGTTGTATGGATTACTGTTGTTTATTTTACAGTTTATATATAAAATGGTATTGCATGTAATGAACCTCATGCTCTCGACCAAATAATTGAGGGGTCTTTGGGGGCATGACGGGGCATGTGATGACATACTCAGCAGGGGCTGATTCCATACCACAAACCATCTTTATTTCAGGTGATTAGCTGGTGGGTCGCAGCGAGGTGACCATTGTTATAATACGGTTGGCTTAGACTTGGTACGGTGTGATACTCAGGGTATTTTGGACTCGGGTTGAGTAACCGAGGTGTATTTGGTTTAGATGCTCACGGTCTGTAATAATTGTTGATGTTAGTTTTGCTTTAAGTGTTTAAGTTCTACTATCTATCTCTTGTGGTCACTGCGGGAATACGTTTCGCAAGTTGATTATCAGGTAAATCGTTATCACCCGTATGGGCGAGTGATAACAGTGACACCATTAGGGCGATAGTTATTATTTACCGCTGCGAGATATTATTGTGCGCGACTTTTATAGGGTTATTAGGTACCGACTTAGTAGGGGTGTTACAAAAGTGGTATCAGAGCGGAGTACCGCTCTGATTACAAGAGATAGTAGTTTAAGTACCGTGAGCCTAGGATATTCACACACCAATACCAAGTAGATAGTTGTAAATGATTTGAGTTAGGTTATGGTTGACAAGTACAGTACTTATACCAAGAGCTGACCTTGATTATGAATTCTTCAGATGTCTTCTGGGAGGCGATCAGCAGGCAGAAGAATGGTGGAAGAGGCGGCGGGCCTGGAGCAGGTCCTCCGGGGGCCCCAGCCGCGGGCGTGGCTGAGACGGTAGCTGCCGTCTTCGCTCAGCTAGCCCAGATGGAGGTATCCACATAGAAGCACCACCTGCACCACCGGTAGTCCCACCCGTACCCGCACCTAGAGAGCCGAATTGGCTGGAGAGCGTAGCTGACACGCGAGTACCTACCTATGATGGAGTTGCTGACCCCTGTCCTCGAGAGATACATCGTTGAGCACGAGAAGGCGTTTGATGCCATACATGTGCCTGCTGAGCACCGAGTTGATATAGCAGCCTTTCACCTGAAGGACGCTGCCAGCACGTGGTGGAGGTCCGTGAAGGCACATTATCTTGCTATAGAGGGTTTTGGGTGGACTGGTTTCGTGGAATTGTTGAGAGAGAAGTATTATCCTGCTCATCTGAAGCAGAGGAAGAGGGAGGAGTTTGAGGCCCTGAGGCAGGGTAATATGACCGTAGATCAGTACTACGCCTTGTTTATTGGGCTCTTAGACTTCGTCCCAGGAGTTGTTTATTCTGATGTTGTGAAAGTAGAGAAGTTTAGAGGAGGGTTGAGATATGCTATTAAGGCCGCCATGGGTGCTACCTTGTACCCTACGGTTCAGGTAAAACTAATTGACAGTTTGTACCTTATAACTCAGTTTGATTTGTTACAAGTTCAGGGAACTTATTGATGTGTTTCAGGAGTGTTATGACGCTGCTTCTCGGACTGAGATGATGGTGAACAGCCGGGAGGACAGCCAGGGGCAGAAGCGTAAGGCCCTAGAGAAAGAGGCAGAGACTGAGGCTGGAGGCGGAGGCAGTAAGGGCTGGAAGTAAGAACCACCTTAAGTTATTTAATCCATTTAAATTACTTACTTACTGCCTGCTTTTATACCTGCTAATCCTGACACTTTGACGATCACAGGAAGAAGAAGTTCTCCTGGAGGGAGAAGAAGAAGGAGCAGGCCAGCCAAAAGGGTAAGGACAAGGTCCCGTTGCTGACCGGGCCTACCTACGACGTGCAGCCTCTTAGATCTGTACCCCCTAAGGGTAAGTGATCTAACCTTGTGAATAAATTGTGTACTACACTACCCATTACCATCCTTGCACTAACCTGAGTGTGACATGATAATAGGTTGCACCCCGCACACACTTTCACTGCAAGCGCTGTGGTAAAGACCACCCGGGTGTCGACTGCACCGGGCAAGCGGTGGACTGCCACCACTGTGGAAAGAAGGGCCACAGGTCGTTCGAGTGCTTTAATAATCCAGATAGTCGAGCGTACCGCCCACCGAAGGGGACTCAGGGCGCACCTACTGGAGGAGGTGGAGCCCGAGGTGGCCAGAGGGGGCCGACGCCCCAAGCCCAGAGAGGGCAGCAGCAGCAGCAGAACCAGGGCCAGAGGAACCCGCCGGGCAACCGATGCTGAATGCAGCGGGAGCTTCAGGCGCTGGCACTAGTACCCAGCGCGGAAGGTTAGCATTTGAAACCTTAACCATTGTATGAAAGCATGACTAAGTGTTACACGCTTTACCTTAGCATGAATGTGTGTTTAAGTTACCGCTTTAGATGAACAACTTACCTAGGAAACCTTTTACCTCTTAGGAGACTTCGATATCTGCTATCCCACACTTACAAGAAGAGATCACCTAGACCCGTGGAAGAAAGACGGGAGTACCCTAGTGAGTTGTGTCATGTAGTCAGACCGGGCATGATACTTCTCAGAGAGTTCCTAACCCTAGATGAGCAAATCACCATAGTGAATGAGTGTAGAGCTTTGGGTAAGGGCATAGGAGGTTTTTATACCCCTGTATTTACTAGTGGTTCTAGAATGAAACTGCACATGATGTGCTTAGGAAAAGATTGGGATCCACAAGCTAGGGTTTATCGAGAGGTGAGGATGGTAGGTGACGTATCTATACCTAGTATACCTGAGAGTTTCCTTACCTTGGTGAGAAACGCAATGGATATTGCTCAAGACTGTGAGGTTTATCCATTACCCGACATGACACCTGACGTTTGCATCATCAATTACTATGAACAGGGAGGGAAGCTTGGAATGCACCAGGACCGTGATGAGACGACCGAGTCCATCACCAGAGGAATACCAGTTGTATCTTTTTCCATCGGCGATGATGCTGAGTTATTTATGGAGACCAGAAGAGGATGGATCTAGCAAGCAAGATCATCCTCAAGTCTGGAGATGTGTTAGTATTTGGTGGAGAGTCGAGGCTTGTATATCATGGTATTAAGAGCATTAAGCTCAATACCGCACCACCAGCTTAGTGAATGATACCCACATCCGACCTGGCCGTTTAAATTTGACTTTCAGACAGTAGTGATGTAATAGTAGTACTAAGTGTGTAATCTTGTAATACAGTTGGAATGAATAAAATAAGAGTTTAATACCTTCAAGCATATATGTTCAGTTGTTGATACGATAATTCATAACTTCAGGCTATAGTAATGGAAAGGAGGGTACCATCTGCATCCTAGACATGGCGCAAGCCAAGGAGTCTGGTAATGTCATCACAGGTATGACAATTACAAACAACAGAACTAGTGATTTATTGGGACTCGATGCTAATACGAGAGGTAATCTCTGGTACCTATTGATGTGTTAGTGCTTCCGTATTGTTCGACTCAGGGGCTTCGCATTCTTTATTTCCTCGATTGCTAAGAAGCTGGGGGCCACCCCCGAACAGCTTTCAGACTTTTCAGTCACCCTTCCTTCGAAGGAGAAAGTAGGTTGCACTAGACAGTATACAGGGTTAGAGATCAGCATTATGACTGAGACCTTCCCCATTGATCTAATTGAGTTCAAGAATTTGGGTTTTGACATCATAGTGGGCATGGATTGGCTACAGAAGCATAGGGGCCCTTCATTGCGCAGAGCATCGACTACTATTGAAGGGGCCGAGCGGCAAGACAGTGTCATACCGCAGTGTGAGGAGAGAGCCGACTGTCAAGATCGTGTCAGCATTATCCCTGATGAAGGATGTTAGGAAGGGCCGACAAGCCTTCCTCTGTTATGTACAGGACACGGTATGGACACTACGAGTTCACCGTTATGCCATTCGGACTGACGAATGCGCCAGCCATATTCATGGACTTGATGAACCGACTTTTTAGAGAGCATCTTGATAGTTCAGTTGTAGTCTTCATCGACGATATTATGATCTATTCAAAAACCAAGGAAGACCATGAGTTCCACTTGCGACAGGTGTTGAATATTATGAGAGTGAATCAGCTGTATGCCAAACTTTCTAAGTGTGAGTTTGGTTGGACAGCGTGTCATTTCTAGGACACATTATATCAGCTAGCGGCATATCTGTAGATCCTGCAAAGATTGAGGCAGTAAAGAGTTGGCCAAGGCCGAAGACAGTTACAGACGTCCGTAGCTTTCTGGGTTTGGCAGGGTATTATCGAAGATTTGTGAAGGACTTCTCCAAGGAAGCCAAACCGATGACTAATCTAATGAAGAAGGAATCCCAGTTCTTATGGTCTGCAGAGTGTGAGCAGTCCTTTCAGACACTGAAGGATCTCCTGACATCAGCGCCCGTTCTTACTATCCCTGAGGGCACTGATGGGTTCGAGGTATATTGTGATGCCTCTGGAACCGGTCTAGGCTGTGTGCTTATGCAGCACGGGAAGGTAGTCGCTTACGCATCCCGACAGTTGAAGAAGCATGAGGTAAATTACCCCACACATGACCTTGAGTTAGGCACAGTAGTCTTCGCTTTGAAGATCTGGCGACATTATTTGTATGGTGTGACAGTCTACTCTGATCACAAGAGTCTACAGCATCTCTTCTCTCAGAAGGAGCTGAACATGCGACAGAGAAGATGGGTCGAGTTCTTGAAGGACTACGATATAGACCTGAGGTACAAAGAGGGCAAGGCGAATGTGGTAGCTGATGCCCTGAGCCGCAGAGCTCATTCATTGTTCACTTTATTAGCAAACAGTAGTATGATTGATGAGATACGAGCTGCACAGGAGAGTGATCACTATATGCAGAGTATCAGGCAGAAAATGGTAGATGGTTGTTTTGAGAGGCTGAAATATGATTTCGAACTGTGCGATGATGGCATGATCCGACTGAATGGCCGTTTGTGTATTCCGGAGTCGTCTCCTGATCTTTAAAATATAATTAAATGATCTATTAATGATCTAAGATGATTATTAAACATCTAAATATTATTGGGGAACAATCTAAAAGATCTCAACAAGGCAAAACACGCCTTAAGATCGGTAAAGCCAAAAATGTGCTTTAAGACACCATGAAGGTTGTATGACCCAAGTAGGATCCAGAGTGGATTCCTAAGTATTATAATGAATCAAGGAACACAATAAAACCATTCTCAAGGAGAACTAAGCTCAGGAACACCCTGCGACACAAAAATGTGCGCTAATACTCCTTAAAGCACGTTTTTGTGAGATTGCCTTCTAAATTGATTTTTAATGGGCTTAAAAATTATAATTACCCTTAAATATGATATTTTATCATATTATATCATATTAGGAATTTAATTCCAGAAATTTACAAATTTTACAAATTTAATATTAAAATATTAATAAAACCCTAAAGTGGGGCCCGCATGAGTCAATATTGACCAAGCATGGTCAATGGTCAATTAATTGACCCATTTGGACCATGGTGATCGGCTTCAATAAGAGAGGAGACATACAATGATTTTGGGACAAGTCATCACCTAATACATTTACTTTTTGGAAAATAAGCTTACTTTTTACATTATTTCAAACTTTACTTACCTTACCTATCTCCTCCTTCCTTCCTTGTCCGATCCTCTTCTGCCCAGCCGAGCTCTCCCTTCCTTTGAAGCTCTCAAAGCTTGTTCTTGAACATGGAAGGCAAACCTAGCTCCTAAGTCCTTGATGTAAGTGTTTTAATGTCATTTTTAGCTCTTTTTCTTCATCTCTTCACTACCAACACCTAGATTTCGTGGCTCATCAATTCCTATGTCTTATTCTCAGTGTTATAAGGTTAGAACAAGAGCTAAACTCGGTTGAGACCAGTAGAGGGACCAAGGTTGTTCAAATCTACATTTTAAGGTAAAAACAACCTTAAGCTTCTCAATCTTCCATGCGGTTTTCTTCCTTCAATTTTTATGAGTTTATACACTCATAATCTTCATATTTACATACTCATCCAGTTGGTTAGTCATTTGGAGCAAGGGTGACCAAGATCCAAGAGAAATACTCTCCTTTAAGGCATTTTTCCAAGATAAAACCTAATAACAAGGTAGCATTTCGAGATCTAACTATTTCCTATGTTAATGTGGTGGATCTAACACCTTGTGGTGTGTTTGGTTCAGGTTGAAACCACTTAGAACTTCCCTTGCATTTTTAAGGTGATTTTTGCCTTAAATCTTACATTAATTATTCCTTATGGTTAAGCTCAAGCTTGGAGTGTAACCATATCTTGTTTTTGTGTGTTAAACATGTCTAAATCATGTGGTGATTTTTCCTACAAGTGGCCGAGAGCATACAAGGCATAATCAAGGTATAAACACCTTAAACTTATGTTTTTTGTAATTTTTAAGATATATATATTATATATATGGCCGAGAGTGAACTTACATATATAGGTCATATTGACCTAAAAATGGAAAGAAATGGCTAAGATAAATTAAGCTAGTCATTTAATAGATTTAATTAACATAATGGTCAAATTATGACATTATGTGGAAAAGTAAATAAACCATGGTGAGGCCGAATATATATGCTATATTTTGAGACATTTATTGTGTAATTTATTTTGCAAGTTCAAGGTTGTAATAAGGCCATGTCATTAGGCCATTTTAATTTAAGTTTATAAGCTTATTTAATTTATTTATGCTTATAATTAAAGTTGGGGCCAATTCGTAATTATTAAGGAATTAGAAAAGCCGTGGGTAATTTAGAGCAATTTAGGATTTTTAAATGAATTTAATAAAAATTATAACACTTTATAAAGTTTTGGGTCAAAATTGTAAAAATAGAAAAGTATAGGTCATTATTTGTAATTACCGAAAAATTGGTTCCCATTTGGTGTTAGGAGTCAAAGTTGACTATATAGGAGACTTTGACCAAGTTTAGAAAATTTAAGAAATTAAAATACTATCTTATAATAAGATACTTATTAAATTGTAAAAGATTTATAAGGTTTGGGGTGGTAATGTAATTACCGAGAATTAAGGGTACTAAATGGAGTTTAGTTAAGTCCTTAAGTTATTAGAAATTTTTAGAAGTTTATTTGGTTAAGTTTGGAGTTCATATGAATTATATAAGTATAATATATGGTATTTTATGACATTGTTACAAATAGGTAACAAATATATATAAACCGAGAGATTTAGAGGAAAATAAGGTTAAGAATAATGTTTATAACCTTTTGGTATAGTTTGGGAATTTTTGGAATTATATATAAGGTTTTATGAAGATATATGTATAATATATGGTTTTAATGGAATTAGAAAACTATGCATTATAAAATGGGAATGAGTTGTGATTTTATAGAAGTTTAGTGGTTATAATAAAGGTCGTAAATATAAGGGGATTATTTGGTATTTTATAAACAAAATATAACTATAGGTTATAATTGTTTTAAATGACTTAAATGTCATAAGATATGTTATATGACTAGAATGTAACATTATTAATTAAGTGGTGGATTTTAGAAATATTTAAGAACATAGGTGCTGTTCGAAAATATTAACATTTTTAAATGGAATTTATAATATGGTTTTTAATGTTATAAGAGTTATAACATTTATAATATAAGAGATATTCGTTAAAGAGAATGAATATAGATTATAAGACTTACCATATAATAAATAGTTCCATAAAACACACATAAAATAAATATATGTAATGGTGTAGAAAATGTGATGCGGTTCAATAATAATAGATTATCATAATTAAAATGATAATAGATAAAAGGAAAAAGAATTACAAACATTGGATGTGGAATTCTAATGTAAAGAGAGTGTACATGTGATATAGGAATTCATGTAATTAAAGTATAGTTTACAAACGAATTATACCACATTGGTAAAAAAAAAGGGAGACAAACCTTGGAAAAATAAATACTAAGGTAAGATGCAGAGTGCATGACAAAGGATTACACATACAATAATGAAATAAACTGTACGATGTACAAACAAACATTAAGTTACATGCGATAACAAGTTTAACAACAACTATACTAATATACAAACAAGACTACGCATGTAATGTAACACCTTTTTCCAATCTCGAGTTAAACCTAAAACCCGACAACATTGATAGTTAATAACGGGGGGTTAACCGGGAGGTGTTAGTGACGGTACGGGGTACCGTAGAATTGTGTTGTTATACGGTATGCTAATAGTAGCATTATGTATTGTTTAGATTGTTAGAGACTACACAAGGGGCATAGGATCTTGCTGATTCATACTCCACCGTAATACATCGGGGTGAACGGTATGTTGTTATGTGTCTCTGATTGTCTCTGAGGGCTTCCTCAGTTCAGACTTCTGTGTGATCTGTGATAAGATTGTTTGTCTGAATGTGATAGTTAATATGCATGAATTGTGTATTTATAGCTGCTCATTATTTACTGTTGTTGAGCTAACAGTATTGGTTCGTATATAAGAACCTATATATAAAACGAACTAGCGGCTATGGTGCTATCTTATACGAAAAATAAGGAACGTCAAAAAACGTTGTAGCACTAGGATAATAATACATATATATTATCCAAGACTTTCATACGGAGCATTGGCCTTTCTATACGCCGCTCTCGTATCTAACACTGGATCCTGAGTTTACAGACTCCGGATTGGACTAATGACCTTGGTCTGCTGTGTTAGAAAATTTGGTAATGCGATGCGATGGTATAATTAAGTAATTAATGAATGGAAAGTAAAGCCAAGAGGATGTGGCTCTTGGTGGCGCGCTGTGCTGTTGTGTTTTATCGTGTGATCACAAAACGATGCCAGGATGTCCGCGTACGGGTCCGAAGTATCAAGAAAATTTCCCGTGAGCTAGAATGGCTCGTTGGTCGGAGAGACATCCGTGGAGTGGCTACTGCGTGTGGTGACCCGCCATAATATATGGGTAATCGGAGCATGTCGTTTTAATGAGACAATGTCACTAGGTATAACTGACAATAATACATTCGAGAATATTACAGGGCGAACAATATTGGCTTCTACACCAATGGACGAGAATTAAACTTATTGTTACTCTCGTTGTTTCGCTTATTGTCTCATTGGTATACTTGTGGTATATTATGTGTGTTGATGGTTGTGTTGTTGTATGGATTACTGTTTGATTTAAGTTTATATATTAAAATGGTATGCATGTAATGAACTCATGCTCGACCAAATAATTGAGGGGTCTTGGGGGCATGACGGGGCATGTGATGACATACTCAGCAGGGGCTGATTCCATACCACAAACCATCTTTATTTCAGGTGATTAGCTGGGGGTCGCAGCGAGGTGACCATGTATAATACGGTTGGCTTAGATTGGTACGGTGTGATACTCAGGGTTATTTTGGACTCGGGTTGAGTAACCGAGGTGTATTTGGTTTAGATGCTCACGGTCTGTAATAATTGTTGATGTTAGTTTTGCTTTAAGTTGTTTAAGTTCTACTACTATCTCTGTGGTCACTGCGGGAATACGTTTCGCAAGTTGATTATCAGGTAAATCGTTATCAACGTATGGGCGAAGTGAGTAACAGTGACACCATTAGGGCGGGATAGTTATTATTTACCGCTGCGAGATATTATTGTGCGCGCTTTTATAGGGTTATTAGGTACGACTTAGTAGGGGTGTTACAAAAGTGGTATCAGAGCGGAGGAGTTACCGCCTGATTACAAGAGATAGTAGTTTAAGTACCGTGAGCCTAGGGATATTCACACACCAATACCAAGAGATAGTTGTAAATGATTTGAGTTAGGTTATGGTGACAAGTACAGTACTTATACCAAGAGCTGACCTTGATTATGAATTCTTCAGATGTCTGGGAGGCGATCAGCAGGCAGAAGAAGTGGTGGAAGAGGCGGCGGGCCTGGAGCAGGTCCTCCGGGGGCCCCAGCCGCGGGCGTGGCTGAGACGGTAGCTGCCGTCTTCGCTCAGCTAGCCCAGATGGGAGGTATCCACATAGGAGCACCACCTGCACCACCGGTAGTCCCCCCTCACCACCTAGAGAGCCGAATTGGCTGAGAGCGTAGCTGACACGCGAGTACCTACCTATGGATGGAGTTTGCTGACCCCACTGTCCTCGAGAGATACATCGTTGAGCACGAGAAGGCGTTTGATGCCATACATGTGCCTGCTGAGCACCGATTGATATAGCAGCCTTTCACCTGAAGGACGCTGCCAGCACGTGGTGGAGGTCCGTGAAGGCACATTATCTTGCTATAGAGGGTTTTGGGTGGACTGGTTTCGTGGAATTGTTGAGAGAGAAGTATTATCCTGCTCATCTGAAGCAGAGGCAGGGGAGGAGTTTGAGGCCCTGAGGCAGGGTAATATGACCGTAGATCAGTACTACGCCTTGTTTATTGGGCTCTTAGACTTCGTCCCAGGAGTTGTGATAAGTGTCTAAATGAGCATGTTTTATAGGTGTATTTCATATATAATATTAGCACTTTTCTTGCTCATTTCTCCACTTCGGTTAGTTTTCCTCTAGTTTATGTTTTATTGTTTATCTCACACAAATTTATTGGTTTAACATGAGAAAAACCAAGCTGGAAGTAAAGTAGACAAAGAGACGAACGCATAGACGCAAACGGGTCGGAAGACGGACTTATAACGAAGAATGTAGAGCCGGTTGAAGATTGTTAATATTATATTTTATATAATATATAAATATAATATCTATAATATCGCATGAGATGGGGTCCGCACCTATCAGGCGGACGTGAGTGATCGCAACCGCCAGGCGGAAGAGAGGGGCAAGACCCGCCAATAACTAGCGGACACCACAGCGCAACCGCCTGCGGACACAATAGGAGAGGACCGCCCCGTAGCGGCGGTAGAGGAGGCGGACGGCAAGGGAGACCGCCACTTATTAGGCGGTCAAGGAGGCGTTTGTGAAGGCGCCCCGGATTTCTTCTGCGCCCGTCGTCTCTCTGCAACTTGGCTCCCGCCGACTGTCTGCAACTCGCATATCTATCTACTATCTATCTACCTACTCCGCCTACCTTAATTCACGCGGCTGTGTCAGCTGTCTGTCCCCTGCAATCAATGAGAGCAATCAACGAGCTCAATCTTCCCCGCCTCACCGTCTGTCTATCTTCTCTGCTTTCCTCTTCCTTTTTCTATATAAACCCACGAGCTTCACCCAATAAATCACTGACGAATTCACCAATCCATCCACGACCACTTCACCCACGCCATCTCATTTCTCTTCTCCCGCCTTCTCCATTTTATTTTATTTTACAGTCCACCAAATTCACCTCTAGCCCTACGTACACAAAATAGCAGAGTGAGATGGAGTGATTACGGATGATTTCTATTACTCTCGTCTCTATCTATCTATTTAATATGTTAGGCTAGTTACGTTTACTCTGGGAATAGTTATTATGTATCTGTATTATTGTGCAATATTTCTACTGGTTTATTTATATACAGTTTGTTACGTTTTAAAAGTCATCTCGCCTTTTTTATAGATCTCGCGAATTTATTAAATTGCTCTACTAAGTCTATTTTGATCAGACCAGGTGATAAATAGACAGGTTTATTAAGGCGTAAAACTGGAGGAAACTTGTTATGATTTAATAAGTTAGTATTCAGTTGCAAATGTAATTCCTCAATACTCCTCTGCCGTTCGCAGGCTTTTGCTTGAACCTTGATTAGAACCTTGCATTACAGGTGAACGAGTTCTTATGAGGCTATGACTTAGTCCTTAAGATAATTACAGGAACCTTGCCAAATTATTAAACCAGTAGAGATAGCTTAATTATGCAGATTATATTAACCTGACCCAGAGTTCCATTTTATTTCTGTCAACTTAGTTTATTTTATTCTTTCTTTTTGATTTATTTTACAAGTCAATTATCCACCCCCCTCTTGTGACACGCTTAGGTACTATTATATGTACATTAGTCCCACGGTTCGACATCCGGTTGCTTACATTTTCACTATACTACTGCGACCGGGATTTGTTTGCAGCCCGACGTTTATTTTGAGTTTTAATTTCTTTTCTTTTAATTTTACACACAGTTTAACCACTCACTTTATAACGTCTGCAAAATGGCGCCGTTGCCGGGGACTAGTTTATTCTAGTCCCTAAGCCCCGGATTATTCGCTTGTTATATTAGAATATTTTGTTTATATTATTTTTGTTTGTTGTTTATATTTATTATCTTTTATATTTTGTTTATATTATTATTATGTTTGTTCTAATCCTTTTCTTTTCTAATCTTTTTCAGTAGTTTTGTTTTATACAGAAAAACACACAAAAAAAAAAATCTGTACGTGGCAAATGGAAGAAGCGTTTGAATTTTGGCAGGATTTATACTGCTCCGAATGTGGGGGAGCTCATGATTTTGAGGATTGTCTCATAGTCCAAGAGCAACTCTGGTTAGAAGATCAACCAGACTACCTGGAGAGAATCGCTCAACTACTAGAGCAATCAATGAGCGAAACAGTTCAGGAGGTAGAACACCCCACTACAAACGAGCCATTCATAGAGACTCCTCCCTCTAAAATCAATTACCGCTATTTTCCATCCTTCTCTATAATATACCCAGACAATGAGGATATTTACATCCTCGAAAATGATGAGAAGGAATTGCCATCACCTCCCGCCATCATATCCAAACAAACAACCACTATCACCTTCGAAGAACTTTCTCTGAATAAACTTCTTTCTAACTAATCGAGCGTTCTTTCTACAGCCTCACCTTCAAGAGGAGGATGTTTACATCCTCCAATTTGAGGAAGAAAATTAGCACCGCCGGGTCTTCTGTTAGAGCTACGTTCCCGGCAATATCTCCTCAAACATCAGATTTTTGTGAGTATTAATTTTCTTATTTTATATGCCGAGGTAACGTTTTGTTTTGATCCAGGATAACGAGCAGGCGTCTAGCCAAAGACGTTAAAGAAGGGCAGCTTCCTGGGAGGCAACCGGGTGTACTTTTATTTTATTTTGCTTTTATGCTCTTTTAATTTTCAGGTTCTCTTAAAATTTTATTTTTGCTAACTTTTAACCCCGTTTTTAGTATGGTTGCTTCTAGTGTCTTATGCAGGTGCACCTCCATATGGACACCGCAACCAAGCTACGCTACTTGAGGCTGAAGCTCAAGTGTGGGGGAACTCCTATAAACGCAAGCAAAAATAAAATCAGGGGAGTACCAGTTTCTTTAGTTTTGCTTTTATTTAAATAAAAATTGCAGAGGAGCGTTTATGTGCTTAAATGTTTATTTGTGATCTTTGTGTTATCTCTGTTTCGTCTACTTAACCGAAAGGCCTTCTGAAACCTTCCCTTGTTTTTCTGATGAACAATGAGGACATTGTTCAAATTAAGTGTGGGGAGTGTGCCCTTTTCAGTGACATTTTGTGCTTAAATGTTTAATCTCTCTCCTTATCATGCGTTTGTCCAATTCAAATATTATGGACCGTTATATGTGGGTTGTTCTCTTTAAGAATAAATATTGTTATGAATTGTAGGATAAAGGTACAAATTTTAAAATTTTGATTATTTTCGAGGAGCATTTTATATGCGGTGTGATCAAATAATCTGCAAATGGTTGGATTTTATTGCTCAGGGTTTCTTTCTGTCTTCTCTCTTAGGGATTGCTAAGGGGTGCTTTTCTGTTAAAAAAAAAAAAGAAGAAGAAATAAAAAAAAAAGGGACTAGCGAGACACCATTGGTAACTACAAGAGAGTTGAGTGTTCTTAAAACAAAGGCGTGATGCCTACATTTTCTCATCTCTTATGCAAAAGTGAAACAAATGCATAAATCTATTTTTCTTTTGTTTTTCTCCTCAATGCCCATTCTTGAGAGAAGTTGACATGGTAAAAGTTCCAAAAGTCACCTAAAAAGAAACATTTAAGTACCTTAGATCATACCCCGAAACTCTATATTTTATTTTTTACCCTGAGCACACCTATGCCGCCAGTAGTTAATTTTCACACTCCTCAATAAGTTAAAAAGATCATGTTTATCCTACCCTTCATAATAATATTTGTTAGTATTGAGCATTCCCTACTTGGGTACGTAGTTTTGCTTGAGGACAAGCAAAAAGATAAGTGTGGGGGGTGTGATAAGTGTCTAAATGAGCATGTTTTATAGGTGTATTTCATATATAATATTAGCACTTTTCTTGCTCATTTCTCCACTTCGGTTAGTTTTCCTCTAGTTTATGTTTTATTGTTTATCTCACAAATTTATTGGTTTAACATGAGGAAAACCAAGCTGGAAGTAAAGTAGACAAAGAGACGAACGCATAGACGCAAACGGGTCAGAAGACGGACTTATAACGAAGAATGTAGAGCCGGTTGAAGATTGTTATATATATATATAATATAATATATATATCGCATGGAGATGGGGTCCGCACCTATCAGGCGGACGTGAGTGATCGCAACCGCCAGGCGGAAGAGAGGGGCAAGACCGCCCAATAACTAGCGGACACCACAGGCGCAACCGCCTGGCGGACACAATAGGAGAGGACCGCCCCGTAGCTGGCGGTAGAGGAGGCGGACGGCAAGGGGAGACCGCCACTTATTAGGCGGTCAAAGAGGCGGTTGTGAAGGCGCCCCGGATTTCTTCTGCGCCCGTCGTCTCTGCAACTTGGCTCCGCCGACTGTCTGCAACTCGCATATCTATCTACTCCGCCTACCTTAATTCACGCGGCTGTGTTCAGCTGTCTGTCCCCTGCAATCAATGAGAGCAATCAACGAGCTCAATCTTCCACCGCCTCACGCGTCTGTCTATCTTCTCTGCTTTCCTCTTCCTTTTCTTTCTATAAACCCACGAGCTTCACCCATAAATCACTGACGAATTCACCAATCCATCCACGACCACTTCACCACACGCCATCTCATTTCTCTTCTCCCGCCTTCTCCATTTTATTTATTTTACAGTCCACCAAATTCACCTCTAGCCCTACGTACACAAAATAGCAGAGTGAGACGGAGTGATTACGGATGATTTCTATTACTCTCGTCTCTATCTATCTATTTAATATGTTAGACTAGTTTACGTTTACTCTGGGAATAGTTATTATGTATCTGTATTAATTGTGCAATATTTCTACTGGTTTTTATATACAGTTTGTTACGTTTTAAAAGTCATCTCGCCTTTTTAATAGATCTCGCGAATTTATTAAATTGCTCTACTAAGTCTATTTTGATCAGACCAGGTGATAAATAGACAGGTTAATTAAGGCGTAAAACTGGAGGAAACTTGTTATGATTTAATAAGTTAGTATTCAGTTGCAAATGTAATTCCTCAATACTCCTCTGCCGTTCGCAGGCTTTTGCTTGAACCTTGATTAGAACCTTGCATTACAGGTGAACGAGTTCTTATGAGGCTATGACTTAGTCCTTAAGATAATTACAGGAACCTTGCCAAATTATTAAACCAGTAGAGATAGCTTAATTATGCAGATTATATTAACCTGACCCAGAGTTCCATTTTATTTATCTGTCAACTTAGTTTATTTTATTCTTTCTTTTGATTTGATTATTTAGTCAATTATAATCCACCCCCCTCTTGTGACACGCTTAGGTACTATTATATGTACATTAGTCCCACGGTTCGACATCCGGTTGCTTACATTTTCACTATACTACTGCGACCGGGATTTGTTTGCAGCCCGACGTTTATTTTGAGTTTTTAATTTCTTTTCTTTTTTTAATTTCACACACCAGTTTAACCACTCACTTTATAACGTCTGCAAGTTGTTATTCTGATGCTGTGAAAGTAGAGAAGTTTAGAGGAGGGTTGAGATATGCTATTAAGGCCGCCATGGGTGCTACCTTGTACCCTACGGTTCAGGTAAAACTAATTGACAGTTTGTACCTTATAACTCAGTTTGATTTGTTACAAGTTCAGGAACTTATTGATTGTTTCAGGAGTGTTATGACGCTGCTTCTCGGACTGAGATGATGGTGAACAGCCGGGAGGACAGCCAGGGGCAGAAGCGTAAGGCCCCAGAGAAAGGGCAGAGACTGAGGCTGGAGGCGGAGGCAGTAAGGGCTGGAAGTAAGAACCACCTTAAGTTATTTAATCCATTTAAATTACTTACTTACTGCCTGCTTTTATACCTGCTAATCCTGACACTTTGACGATCACAGGAAGAAGAAGTTCTCCTGGAGGGAGAAGAAGAAGGAGCAGGCCAGCCAAAAGGGTAAGGACAAGGTCCCGTTGCTGACCGGGCCTACCTACGACGTGCAGCCTCTTAGATCTGTACCCCCTAAGGGTAAGTGATCTAACCTTGTGAATAAATTGTGTACTACACTACCCATTACCATCCTTGCACTAACCTGAGTGTGACATGATAATAGGTTCTGCACCCCAGCGCCACTTTCACTGCAAGCGCTGTGGTAAAGACCACCCACCCGGGTGTCGACTGCACCGGGCAAGCGGTGGACTGCCACCACTGTGGAAAGAAGGGCCACAGGTCGTTCGAGTGCTTTAATAATCCAGATAGTCGAGCGTACCGCCCACCAAAGGGGACTCAGGGCGCACCTACTGGAGGAGGTGGAGCCCGAGGTGGCCAGAGGGGGCCGACGCCCCAAGCCCAGAGAGGGCAGCAGCAGCAGCAGCCGCAGCAGCAGAAACCAGGGCCAGAGGAACCCGCCGGGCAACCGTATGCTGAATGCAGCGGGGAGCTTCAGGCGCTGGCACTAGTACCCAGCGCGGTGAAGGTTAGCATTTGAAACCTTAACCATTGTATGAAAGCATGACTAAGTGTTACACGCTTTACCTTAGCATGAATGTGTGTTTAAGTTACCGCTTTAGATGAACAACTTACCTAGGAAACCTTTTACCTCTTAGGAGACTTCGATATCTGCTATCCCACACTTACAAGACAGAGATCACCTAGACCCGTGGAAGAAAGACGGGAGTACCCTAGTGAGTTGTGTCATGTAGTCAGACCGGGCATGATACTTCTCAGAGAGTTCCTAACCCTAGATGAGCAAATCACCATAGTGAATGAGTGTAGAGCTTTGGGTAAGGGCATAGGAGGTTTTTATACCCCTGTATTTACTAGTGGTTCTAGAATGAAACTGCACATGATGTGCTTAGGAAAAGATTGGGATCCACAAGCTAGGGTTTATCGAGAGGTGAGGATGGTAGGTGACGTATCTATACCTAGTATACCTGAGAGTTTCCTTACCTTGGTGAGAAACGCAATGGATATTGCTCAAGACTGTGAGGTTTATCCATTACCCGACATGACACCTGACGTTTGCATCATCAATTACTATGAACAGGGAGGGAAGCTTGGAATGCACCAGGACCGTGATGAGACGACCGAGTCCATCACCAGAGGAATACCAGTTGTATCTTTTTCCATCGGCGATGATGCTGAGTTCATTTATGGAGACCAGAAGAGGATGGATATAGCAAGCAAGATCATCCTCAAGTCTGGAGATGTGTTAGTATTTGGTGGAGAGTCGAGGCTTGTATATCATGGTATTAAGAGCATTAAGCTCAATACCGCACCACCCGCTTTAGTGAATGATACCCACATCCGACCTGGCCGTTTAAATTTGACTTTCAGACAGTACTGATGTAATAGTAGTAACTAAGTGTGTAATCTTGTATAATACAGTTGAATGAATAAAATAAGAGTTTAATACCTTCAAGCATATATGTTCAGTTGTTGATACTGATAATTCATAACTTCAGGCTATAGTAATGGAAAGGAGGGTACCATCTGCATCCTAGACATGGCGCAAGCCAAGGAGTCTGGTAATGTCATCACAGGTATGACAATTACAAACAACAGTAAACTAGTGATTTATTGGGACTCGATGCTAATACGAGAGGTAATCTCTGGTACCTTTCCTATTGATGGTGTTAGTGCTTCCGTATTGTTCGACTCAGGGGCTTCGCATTCTTTTATTTCCTCAGCATTCGCTAAGAAGCTGGGGGCCACCCCCGAACAGCTTTCAGACTTTTCAGTCACCCTTCCTTCGAAGGAGAAAGTAGGTTGCACTAGACAGTATACAGGGTTAGAGATCAGCATTATGACTGAGACCTTCCCCATTGATCTAATTGAGTTCAAGAATTTGGGTTTTGACATCATAGTGGGCATGGATTGGCTACAGAAGCATAGGGGCCACCTTCATTGCGCAGAGCATCGACTACTATTGAAGGGGCCGAGCGGCAAGACAGTGTCATACCGCAGTGTGAGGAGAGAGCCGACTGTCAAGATCGTGTCAGCATTATCCCTGATGAAGGATGTTAGGAAGGGCCGACAAGCCTTCCTCTGTTATGTACAGGACACGGTATGGACACTACGAGTTCACCGTTATGCACTAGTAGAAAAATGATTTTAAATGACGAACTTTAAACCACGGTTATACAAACAACCGTCGTTTAAACATCATAAACCACGGTTCAAGAGAGAACCGTCGTTTATATTGCACGCTTCATCAGATAAATGACGGTTTTATAAGAAACCGTCGTTTATAATTAAAACGCTTAGAAGAAAAAACGACGGTTCCGATACAACCGTCGTATAAAGTGATTATAAACCACGGTTCTCTTTCAACCGTCGTTTTATGTTTTGCCCCAAAAATTTAAAACCACGGTTTTCTAATAACCGTCGTTTATGCCTACCGTCCCATAGGCTTTAAACGACGGTTTATAACCAACCGTCATTTAAAAGCTTTTTTTAATATACCCGACGCTTCCTTCTTCTTCCTTCTGCAGCTTCTTCTCTCGATCGATTTTTTCCCTGTTCCATCCTTGTCGCCGGCGAGCCTCTCCTCCGCCACTGCATCTTGCGCCGTCGACCCATTACTCACTCCACTGCCCTGTGCGTCTTCCCTTAGCTCCCGACATCTAGAGAAGCCGCCGATTTTAAAGCCGCGCGCCCGTGAAGCTTCCTCCACCGCCGCTCTCGGTGTCGTCCCGTCGTGAAGCCGCACCAGAGCTCCACCAGAGCTCCACCAGCCGCGCCAGAGCTCCACCAGCCTCGCCCTGCCTGAACGCCGCCCCAGCCCTAGCTCTCGATCGGTAATTTTTTTTTTCTTCATTGTCTGCGCGTCTGTTGTGATGAACGAGCTAGATGTTAGGAACTGCTAGCGTCTGTTGTGATGAACGAGCACTGAAGTTGGAACTGCTAGCGTCTGTTGTGGTGGTTGTTGTTGTTGTTGGTTTCGATGTTGGTGGTGTTTCTTGTTTCAAAGTAGTCCCATGGTAGTGATGGCCATCACGTTTGCATACTCGACAAAGTGAAATCTCTGCCTGTGGATTAATTAAAGAGATTGAAGATAGTAAGCTAGGGTTTAGAGAGAAAAAACAAAATTAAACGAAATTGGGGAATTGATCAGATGCTTTTGATGCTACTGTAGTTATGGCATTTAGGGTGATATTGTTGTTGTTACTGACAAAAAAAGAAGAAGAAGAAAAAAGCTTCATTTATGATGACCTCTCAATACGAATCCCTTCTTTGTTAATGCAGGATTAATAACTTGTCGTTTATTTTCAGTTTTTTAGTTGGGTTTCTATATTTCTATTTTACCCAGCTTTACTTTGTTCTTGCATTTGTCTTTCATTTGAGAATATTTTAATACAATAGTACTTTGAATGTTCTCAAGTTTTTGGAGCTATGTCAAACAATATTAATCTGAACTTCCAATGTTACATTGCCGTGAGATTGTTTGATTAAAACAAAAGAGTGCTATTATGCTGCTATTCTGTTTGGTTATGCCAAAAAAAGTGTGGAGTATCTAATTATACGCAGAGGTCATGCCAAATTTTTTCCAGAATTTGGTTTGTCAAAATATATTCATTTGTTTATTTGTTCAATTAGTCATGTTTTTTAAAATTAAAACTTTATTAGACATTTATGCTGAATAGGTGTTACTACACCGGCACCTACTCCTACACCGGTGCATGCTCCTACACCGACACCTACTCCTACACCGGTGTCTGCTCCTACTGCGACGGCGGATACATCGATAGTGGTCGCCTCTCCTACACCGACACCTACTCATACCCCGGTGTCTGCTCCTACCAGGACGGCGGATACTGTCGATGATCCTACACCGACGTCTGCTCCTACCACGACGGCGGATACTCCGATGGTCGATCATCCTGCACCTTCTTCTCCTACCAGAGACACATTTCCTTATCAAAACCTTTTGGTTTGTTCTTTTTTCCTCCTTAGTTATTTTAATATTATTTTTAAAACAATATAATTTTATTGCTTGCTTACTGTTGTGAGTTGATGTAGATGGCTAAATCATGTCATCTGTTTCAAGTGTTGGATGGTGGGACTGTGCATGTTGCATTCGGTCGGGTTTTACAGACCGGACCGAACTGTGTAGTACATTTCAAGGTCATCCCACCTCTCCACGCTCGTGTGATGGTAGATGATATTGTGCAAGGTCATGTGGACTCTCCCCTTCCGTTGGAGTGGAATGAGTGGAGTAAAATAGGTCAAGCAAAATCTTCAATTGTTCCATGGCCATATTCTCTCATTGATGTCAGTAGTGACAAGGTAAACTATTTAATTACATGCTTACTGTTTAGTTTTTAACTTGACTGTTGACTAATATGTTTATTATTTAAAATTTGTATACTATTAGATTGATAAGGAATTAAGACCGGTTAAGAAGAGGAAAGTGGATAAGGGGAAGGAAGTTGTGAAATCAAGTGAGGAGAGTCAGAGGGTGAGAAAGGAAGTGGTGAAACCTTTCGATATGACTCCTAGGAGAGCCTCCATTCTGACACCCAAGTATGTGAAGAAGTTGACAGACAAACAAAAAATGCTATATGACTTTTTCATGACGAAGCCACAGTCTGTCACCAATTTCAACATGAAAGTGTCTAAGCATGTTTTCCACTCCCCCGAGCCCAGAGATCTGATGATTACCGTGAGCGATCTAAGAGAATTTTTGATGGGAGACCTGCTTAACATCTCTGTGATTCAGGCCTATTGTCTGTAAGTATCTTTTAAATTATTAAATTATCTTTCATTTTTTTAAGCTATTTAACATATCTTATGAAAAAATGTTGTTTAGGTGTTTGACTAGTAGACTGCTAGCGAGCAAGAGATTATGTGCCCTCTCTTTCTTGTGTCCGCAATTGATGTCAGCAAATCAGGCCGCATTGGATGAGCAAGGATGTGTACAGCATGTGAGGCAGGGATTTGTTCTGCGGTGCGAAGAAAAAGCAAATATTTGCTGATCCCATATCATCAGATGTAAGTACACAATAACTGTAATTTTTTGCTTCATAATTGTGATATTTAATAATTGTTGTACAAAACATTCTTTGTTTTATCTGTGGCAGCAATCATTGGATGTTGTTGGTGTTGTGTATCGACACCTCATGCTTATTGATACTAGACCCATTGGGCGGCCCTGATGACCTTCGAGAGATCGCTGTAGAGAAATGTTTGAAGGAGTGAGTATTCAAAAATTTTAATGCATTCTGTATTTATTTTAAGCTTGTCCTAGATTATTGACAATAAATGGCTTCATTTTAAAATGTTGTATTTATGCAGGGGTCATAAGCTTGGTTTGAGTGATGTGAAGAAACCATTCTCCATCTTGGACTTCCATTACATACGTGTAAGTAATCATTTAATTTATGCGTTTTTGTATTAAAGTTAAACGTTTAATTTTTTGATCTATCTAAAGTTGGTAATCCATGGATGGTGTGATGACAGTGTCCTCAGCAGCCTGATTCACAAAGCTGTGGCTATTATGTGATGCGGTACATGTTCGAGATTGTACAAAATATTGACACGCTTGCTGATGATGACAAGGTAATACCAATCAAAGTTTCAGTTAAAGTTATTGCATTTGAAATAAAATTGTGTACTAATGATGATCAGTTTCTTTTTATGGACAGATCGTTTCTTATTTCACACAAGCAGGGAGCACGTATTCCAAGGGGATCTCGACTTTGTAAGAGATCATTTATCACAGTTTTGGTGTAAAAATTACTTGAGTGTTTCTTAGATCTTATATCCTAGTGTACGTAGTTAGACTTACACTTAGACTTTTGTTTTTGCTGAAGCAAAGTAGACTCTCAAAGAGTTTGTAAAGTTCAACTCTCTCTTATTTTTGAAAGTTTTCTTTTGCAATTCGTTTTCAATGTTGCAATTCAAACTGGCAACTTGGTTTATGGTTGTGTGGTTGGTTATCAAAAGGGCAATACCAGTTGGATGCCCTGTACAGGTTATATATATATGATTGTATGGTTGTGTTGGAAAACACATTGTGGTAGAGGCTAAAAAAAACAAAAAACTAAAAAAAAAAAAGAAAAAAAAACCACGGTTATGTAAAAACCGTGGTTTAAAACGCAATGGAACGACGTTTTAAACCACGGTTCATTAGGAAACCGTCGTATAAAATGAAACGGAAACGGTTATATACCACGGTTCTAGTGTCTAACCGTCGTATAAAGTTATTATATACCACGGTTATTAAACGGAACCGTGGTATAAAATCGGTCTTCCCGCCGACAGAAACGGATATAAACGACGGTCGACGTACAACTGTGGTTTATATTCTGGCTTTTAAACGACGGTTTTGAAACCGTGGTTTATTGTCATTTTCGAAAATACGACGCGCGTATTAACCACGGTGCGGAACCGTGGTATATAAGACAAATAACCGTGGTAAAAAACATTTTCTGCACTAGTGATGCCATTCGGACTGACGAATGCGCCAGCCATATTCATGGACTTGATGAACCGACTTTTTAGAGAGCATCTTGATAGTTCAGTTGTAGTCTTCATCGACGATATTCTGATCTATTCAAAAACCAAGGAAGACCATGAGTTCCATTTGAGACAGGTGTTGAATATTATGAGAGTGAATCAGCTGTATGCCAAACTCTAAGTGTGAGTTTGGTTGGACAGCGTGTCATTTCTAGGACACATTATATCAGCTAGCGGCATATCTGTAGATCCTGCAAAGATTGAGGCAGTAAAGAGTTGGCCAAGGCCGAAGACAGTCACAGACGTCCGTAGCTTTCTGGGTTTGGCAGGGTATTATCGAAGATTTGTGAAGGACTTCTCCAAGGAAGCCAAACCGATGACTAATCTAATGAAGAAGGAATCCCAGTTCTTATGGTCTGCAGAGTGTGAGCAGTCCTTTCAGACACTGAAGGATCTCCTGACATCAGCGCCCGTTCTTACTATCCCTGAGGGCACTGATGGGTTCGAGGTATATTGTGATGCCTCTGGAACCGGTCTAGGCTGTGTGCTTATGCAGCACGGGAAGGTAGTTGCTTACGCATCCCGACAGTTGAAGAAGCATGAGGTAAATTACCCCACACATGACCTTGAGTTAGGCGCAGTAGTCTTCGCTTTGAAGATCTGGCGACATTATTTGTATGGTGTGACAGTCACTATCTACTCTGATCACAAGAGTCTACAGCATCTCTTCTCTCAGAAGGAGCTGAACATGCGACAGAGAAGATGGGTCGAGTTCTTGAAGGACTACGATATAGACCTGAGGTACAAAGAGGGCAAGGCGAATGTGGTAGCTGATGCCCTGAGCCGCAGAGCTCATTCATTGTTCACTTTACTAGCAAACAGCAGTATGATTGATGAGATACGAGCTGCACAGGAGAGTGATCACTATATGCAGAGTATCAGGCAGAAAATGATAGATGGTTGTTTTGAGAGGCTGAAATATGATTTCGAACTGTGCGATGATGGCATGATCCGACTGAATGGCCGTTTGTGTATTCCGGAGTCGTCTCCTGATCTGAAGGAGAAGATACTCCAGGAGGCTCATTGCTCGTCCTTATCCGTCCACCCTGGTTCGTCGAAGATGTATAAGGATTTGAAGGTTCATTTCTGGTGGAGCGGGATGAAGAAGGATGTAGCTGAGTATGTGGCTAGATGCTTGACCTGTCAGAAGGTTAAGTTTGAGCATAGGAGACCCGGAGGTTTAGTGCAGTCTATGCCTATTCCTTGTTGGAAGTTCGAGGACATCTCGATGGATTTCGTTGTCGGTCTCCCACCGCTAAGGGAGGACTGAACACGATTTGGGTCATTGTGGACCGTCTGACGAAGGTGGCAAAATTTGTTGCTATGAAGGATACCTGGAACGTCCGAAGTTAGCGGACTTGTTCCAGAAGGAGGTGATCCGGCACCATGGTGTGCCAAAGACTATTGTTTCTGATAGGGACCCTCGATTTTTGTCCAGATTCTGGGGACAGGTTCAGGAAGCCTTGGGTACAAAGTTGAAGCTTAGTACGGCGTTCCATCCACAGACCGACGGTCAGAGTGAGAGGACCATCCAGACACTGGAGGACATGCTGAGAGCATGTGCCTTAGATTTTCAGGGGAGTTGGTTAGAGCGACTACATCTGATAGAGTTCGCCTACAACAACAGCTACCACTCCTCGATACAGATGCCACCATTTCAGGCACTTTATGGTAGACCATGTAGGACTCCTTTATGCTGGGATGAGGCCAGCGAGACTACGCTTCTAGGACCTGAGTACCTAGAGCAGATTAAGGAGGATGTCCTACAGATCAGGAAGAACATGAGGGCAGCTCAGGACCGGCAAAAAGCAAATGCAGACACCAAGAGGAGGGACATTGAGTTCACTACCGACGATATGGTATTCCTTAGAGTGTCACCCATGAAGAAGGGATATTCCGGTTTGGGCAGAAGGGCAAGTTGAGCCCGAAGTATGTTGGACCTTATGCGATTAGGGAGCGAGTGGGCCCGTTAGCCTACAGACTGGATTTACCAGCAGAGCTCGGGAGGGTGCACGACGTCTTCCACGTTTCACAGTTGAAGAGGTATGTGCCCCATCCATCGCACGTTTTGCAGCCAGAGACTTTAGAGTTGGACCCTGCTCTACGATATGAGGAAGTACCACTCCGCATTCTCGATACGAAGACGAGACAGACTAGGAACAAGACCGTTAGCATGGTCAAGGTTCTCTGGTCGAACCATGAGGTGGAAGAGGCTACATGGGAGTTAGAGGACTCCATGAGAGCGAAGTACCCAGCACTCTTCGAGTAGTAGCTGTGTTACTTGTACGGGTTCGTGGTCAAACCCTTTTTAAGGGGGGTACACACCACTTGGCTTGCGCACATGTTTGTGCATTAGGTCTTGTTTTGTGTTTTTGTTGGTATGCTGCGTCATACATGTTGTTTGGATGTTTGGTGTATGATACACTTTATGTATGTATGTGCCTTGGTGCACCTGGTTGAATATATAGTACCGCTGAGTACTTTTGATTGATGAATGGGATGTGCACCTTGTATGTGTGTGTGTTGTGAATGAGTATACCATGAGTTTAATTATTTAATATTGTTGTATGCATAGACTAGGTTTGAACCTAGTGGGAGTTACTCCCTAGCAATGGACTGTTTGGTTACTTAGTGGAACTTGATTCCTTAGGTGAACTGTAGAGGATTAAGGACTTCGGGACGAAGCCTTTTTAAGGGGGGTAGACTGAAATACCCCTAATCTTTAAAATATAATTAAATGATCTATTAATGATCTAAGATGATTATTAAACATCTAAATATTATTGGGGAACAATCTAAAAGATCTCAACAAGGCAAAACACGCCTTAAGATCGGTAAAGCCAAAAATGTGCTTTAAGACACCATGAAGGTTGTATGACCCCAAGTAGGATCCAAAGTGGATTCCTAAGTATTATAATGAATCAAGGAACACAAAAAACCATTCTCAAGAGAACTAAGCTCAGGAACACCCTGTGACACAAAAATGTGCGCTAAAACTCCTTAAAGCACGTTTTTGTGAGATTGCCTTTTAAATTGATTTTTAATGGGCTTAAAAATTATAATATCCTTAAATATGATATTTATCATATTATATCATATTAGGAATTTAATTCCAGAAATAATTACTTTACAAATTTAATATTAAAATATTAATAAAACCCTAAAGTGGGGCCCGCATGAGTCAATTGACCAAGCATGGTCAATGGTCAATTAATTGACCATTTGGACCATGGATCGGCTGCAATAAGAGAGGAGACAGCATACAATGATTTGGGACAATATGCTACCTAATACATTACTTTTAAAATAAGTTACTTTTTACATTATTTCAAACTTTACACCTTCCCATCTCCTTCCTTCCTTGTCCGATCCTCTCCCAGCCGAGCTCCCTTCCTCTCAAGCTCTCAAGCTTGTTCTTGACATGGAAGGCAACCTAGCTCCTAAGTCCTAATGTAAGTGTTTTAATGTCATTTTTAGCTCTTTTTCTTCATCTCTTCACTACCAACACCTAATTTCGTGGCTCATCTATTCCTATGGCTTATTCTCAGTGTTCTAAGGTTAGAACAAGAGCTAAACTCGGTTGAGACCAGTAGAGGGACCAAGGTTGTCAAATCTACATTTTAAGGTAAAAACATACCATAACTTTTGATCTTCGGTTTTCTTCAATTTTGGTCATACACTCATATCTTCTTTTCATATCTGTTGGTTAGCCATTTGGAGCAAGGGTGACCGAGATCCAAGAGAAATACTCTCTTTTAAGGCATTTTTCCAAGGTAAAACCTAATAACAAGGTAGATTTCGAGATCTAACTATTTCCTATGTTAATATGGTGGATCTAACACCTTGTGGTGTGTTTGGTTCAGGTCGAAACCTAGAACTTCCCTTGCATTTTTAAGGTGATTTTTGCCTTAAATCTTACATTAATTATTCCTTATGGTTAAGCTCAAGCTTGGAGTGTAACCATATCTTGTTTTTGTGTATTAAACATGTCTAAATCAAGTGGTGATTTTCCTACAAGTGCCGAGCATACAAGGATAATCAAGGTATAAACACCTTAAACTTATGATTTTTGTAATTTTAAGCATATATATATATATATATATGGCCGAGAGTGAACTTACATATATAGGTCATATTGACCTAAAAATGAAAAAAATGGCTAAGATAAATTAAGCTAGTCATTTAAGAGATTTAATTAACATAATGGTCAAATTATGACATTATGTGGAAAATAATTAAACCATGTGAGGCCGAATATATATACTATATTTTGAGACATTTATTGTGTAATTTATTTTGCAAGATCAAGGTTGTAATAAGGCCATGTCATTAGGCCATTTTAATTTAAGTTTATAAGCTTATTTAGTTTTATTTATGCTTATAATTAAAGTTGGGGCCAATTCGTAATTATTAAGGAATTAGAAAAGGTGGGTAATTTAGAGCAATTTAGGGTTTTTAAATGAATTTAATAAAAATTATAACACTTTATAAAGTTTTGGGTCAAAATTGTAAAAATAGAAAAGTATAGGTCATTATTTGTAATTACCGAAAAATTGGTTCCCACTTGGTATTAGGAGTCAAAGTTGACTATATAGGAGACTTTGACCAAGTTTAGAAAAATTTAAGAAATTAAAATACTCTTATAATAAGATACTTATTAAATTGTAAAAGATTTATAAGGTTTGGGGTGGTAATGTAATTACCGAGAATTAAGGGTACTAAATGGAGTTTAGTAAGTCCTTAAGTTATTAGAAATTTTTAGAAGTTTATTTGGTTAATTTGGAGTTCATATGAATTATATAAGTATAATATATGGTATTTTATGACATTGTTACAAATAGGTAACAAATATATAAAACCGAGATTTAGAGGAAAATAAGGTTAAGAATAATGTTTATAACCTTTTGGTATAGTTTGGTAATTTTTGGAATATATATAAGGTTTTATAAGATATATGTATAATATATGTTTTAATGGAATTAGAAAACTATGTATTATAAATTGGAATTGATTGTGATTTTATAGAAGTTTAGTGGTTATAATAAAGCCGAAAATATAAGGGTTTTGGTATTTATAAACAAAATATAACTATAGGTTATAATTGTTTTAATGACTTAAATGTCATAAGATATGTTATATAACTAGAAGTAACATTATATTAATTAAGTGGTGGATTTTAGAAATATTTAAGAACATAGGTGCTGTTCGAAAATATTAACATTTTTAAATGGAATTTATAATATGGTTTTAATGTTATAAGAGTTATAACATTTATAATATAAGAGATATTCATTAAAGAATGAATATAGATTATAAGACTTACCATATAATAAATAGTTCCATAAACACACATATAAATAAATATATGTAATGGTGTAGAAAATGTGATGGTTCAATAATAATATTATCATAATTAAAATGATAATAGATAAGGAAAAGAATTAAAACATTGGATGGAATTCTAATGTAAGAGAGTGTACATGGATATAGGATCATGTAATTAAAGTATAGTTTAAACGAATTATACCACATTGTAAAAAAAAAAGAGACAAACCTTAGAAAAATAAATACTAAGGTAAGATGCATAGTGCATGACAAAGGATACACATACAATAATGAAAAAAACTGTACGATGTACAAACAAACATTAAGTTACATGCGATAACAAGTTTAACAACAACTATACTAATATACAAACAAGACTACGCATGTAATGTAACACCTTTTCCAATCTCGAGTTAAACCTAAAACCCGACAACATTGATAGTTAATAACGGGGGGTTAACCGGGAGGTGTTAGTGACGGTACGGGGTACCGTAGAATTGTGTTGTTATACGGTATGCTAATCAGTAGCATTATGTATTGTTTAGATTGTTAGAGACTACACAAGGAGCATAGGATCTTGCTGATTCATACTCCACCGTAATACATCGGGTGAACGGTATGTTGTTATGTGTCTCTGATTGTCTCTGAGGGCTTCCTCAGTTCAGACTTCTGTGTGATCTGTGATAAGATTGTTTGTCTGAATGTGATATTAATATGCATGAATTGTGTTTTATAGCTGCTCATTATTTACTGTTGTTGAGTTAACAGTATTGGTTCGTATATAAGAACCTATATATAAAACGAACTAGCGGCTATGGTGCTATCTTATACGAGAATAAGGAACGTCAGAAAAACGTTGTAGCACTAGGATAATAATACATATATATTATCCAAGACTTTCATACGGAGCATTGGCCTTTCTATACGCCGCTCTCGTATCTAACACTGGATCCCGAGTTTACAGACTCCGGATTGGACTAATGACCTTGGTCTGCTGTGTTAGAAAATTTGGTAATGCGATGCGATGGTATAATTAAGTAATTAATGAATGGAAGTAAAGCCAAGAGGATGTGGCTCTTGGTGCGCGCTGTGATCACAAAAAACGATACCAGGATGTCCGCGTACGGGTCCGCAAGTATCAAGAAAATTTCCCGTGAGCTAGAATGGCTCGTTGGTCGGAGACTCTACCGTTGGAGTGGCTACTGCCGTGGGTGACCCGCCATAATATATGGGTAACTAGAGACATGTCGTTTTAATGAGACAATGTCACTAGGTATAACTGAACAATAATACATTGAGAATTTACAGTGGCGAACAATATTGGCTTCTACACCATGGACGAGAATTAATACTTATTGTTACTCTCGTTGTTTCGCTTATTGTTCATTGGTTATACTTGTGGTATTATGTGTGTTGATGGTTGTGTTGTGTATGGATTACTGTTGTTTATTTTACAGTTTAATATTAAAATGGTATTGCATGTAATGAACCTCATGCTCTCGACCAAATAATTGAGGGGTCTTTGGGGGCATGACGGGGCATGTGATGACATACTCAGCAGGGGCTGATTCCATACCACAAACCATCTTTATTTCAGGTGATTAGCTGGTGGGTCGCAGCGAGGTGACCATTGTGATATACGGTTGGTTTAGACTTGGTACGGTGTGATACTCAGGGTTTTGGACTCGGGTTGTTAACCGAGGTGTATTTGGTTTAGATGCTCACGGTCTGTAATAATTGTTGATGTTAGATTTGTTTTAAGTTGTTTAAGTTCTACTATCTATCTCTTGTGGTCACTGCGGGAATACGTTTCGCAAGTTGATTATCAGGTAAATCGTTATCACCCGTATGGGCGAGTGATAACAGTGACACCATTAGGGCGATAGTTTATTATTTACCGCTGCGAGATATTATTGTGCGCGACTTTATAGGTTATTAGGAACCGACTTAGTAGGGGTGTTACAAAAGTGGTATCAGAGCGGAGTACCGCTCTGATTACAAGAGATAGTAGTTTAAGTACCGTGAGCCTAGGTTATTCACACACCATACCAAGAGATAGTGTAAATGATTTGAGTTAGTTATGGTGAAAGTACAGTATTTATACCAAGAGCTGACCTTGTTTGAATTCTTCAGATGTCTTCGGGAGGCGATCAGCAGGCAGAGAAGGTGGTGGAAGAGGCGGCGGGCCTGGAGAGGACCTCCGGGGCCCCAGCCGCGGGCGTGGCTGAGACGGTAGCGCCGTCTTCGCTCAGCTAGCCCAGATGGGAGGTATCCATATAGGAGCACCACCTGCACCACCGGTAGTCCCACCCGTACCCGCACCTAGAGAGCCGAATTGGCTGAAGAGCGTAGCTGACACGCGAGTACCTACCTATGATGGAGTTGCTGACCCCACTTCGAGAGATACATCGTTGAGCACGAGAAGGGTTTCGATGCCATACATGTGCCTGCTGAGCACCGAGTTGATATAGCAGCCTTTCACCTGAAGGACGCTGCCAGCACGTGGTGGAGGTCCGTGAAGGCACATTATCTTGCTATAGAGGGTTTTGGGTGGACTGGTTTCGTGGAATTGTTGAGAGAGAAGTTATCCTGCTCATCTGAAGCAGAGGAAGAGGGAGGAGTTTGAGGCCCTGAGCAGGGTATATGACAGTAGATCAGTACTACCTTGTTTATTGGGCTCTTGGACTTCGTCCCAGGAGTTGTTATTCTGATGCTGTGAAAGTAGAGAAGTTTAGAGGCGGGTTGAGATATGCTATTAAGGCCGCCATGGGTGCTACCTTGTACCCTACGGTTCAGGTAAAACTAATTGACAGTTTGTACCTTATAACTCAGTTGATTTACAAGTTCACAAGGGGCTTATGATGTGTTTCAGGAGTGTTACGACGCTGCTTCTCGGACTGAGATGATGGTGAACAGCCGGGAGGACGGCCAGGGGCAGAAGCGTAAGGCCCCAGAGAAAGAGGCAGAGACTGAGGCTGGAGGCGGAGGCAGTAAGGGCTGGAAGTAAGAACCACCTTAAGTTATTTAATCCATTTAAATTACTTACTTACTGCCTGCTTTTATACCTGCTAATCCTGACACTTTGACGATCACAGGAAGAAGAAGTTCTCCTGGAGGGAGAAGAAGAAGGAGCAGGCCAGCCAAAAGGGTAAAGACAAGGTCCCGTTGCTGACCGGGCCTACCTACGACGTGCAGCCTCTTAGATCTGTACCCCCTAAGGGTAAGCGATCTAACCTTGTGAATAAATTGTGTACTACACTACCCATTACCATCCTTGTACTAACCTGAGTGTGACATGATAATAGGTTCTGCACCCCAGCGCCACTTTCACTGCAAGCGCTGTGGTAAAGACCACCCGGGTGTCGACTGCACCGGGCAAGCGGTGGACTGCCACCACTGTGGAAAGAAGGGCCACAGGTCGTTCGAGTGCTTTAATAATCCAGATAGCCGAGCGTACCGCCCACCGAAGGGGACTCAGGGCGCACCTACTGGAGGAGGTGGAGCCCGAGGTGGCCAGAGGGGGCCGCGCCCCAAGCCCAGAGAGGGCAGCAGCAGCAGCAGCCGCAGCAGCAGAACCAGGGCCAGAGGAACCCGCCGGGCAACCGTATGCTGAATGCAGCGGGAGCTTCAGGCGCTGGCACTAGTACCCAGCGCGGTGAAGGTTAGCATTTGAAACCTTAACCATTGTATGAAAGCATGACTAAGTGTTACACGCTTTACCTTAGCATGAATGTGTGTTTAAGTTACCGCTTTAGATGAACAACTTACCTAGGAAACCTTTTACCTCTTAGGAGACTTCGATATCTGCTATCCCACACTTACAAGACAGAGATCACCTAGACCCGTGGAAGAAAGACGGGAGTACCCTAGTGAGTTGTGTCATGTAGTCAGACCGGGCATGATACTTCTCAGAGAGTTCCTAACCCTAGATGAGCAAATCACCATAGTGAATGAGTGTAGAGCTTTGGGTAAGGGCATAGGAGGTTTTTATACCCCTGTATTTACTAGTGGTTCTAGAATGAAACTGCACATGATGTGCTTAGGAAAAGATTGGGATCCACAAGCTAGGGTTTATCGAGAGGTGAGGATGGTAGGTGACGTATCTATACCTAGTATACCTGAGAGTTTCCTTACCTTGGTGAGAAACGCAATGGATATTGCTCAAGACTGTGAGGTTATCCATTACCCGACATGACACCTGACGTTTGCATCATCAATTACTATGAACAGGGAGGGAAGCTTGGAATGCACCAGGACCGTGATGAGACGACCGAGTCCATCACCAGAGGAATACCAGTTGTATCTTTTCCATCGGCGATGATGCTGAGTTATTTATGGAGACCAGAAGAGGATGGATCTAGCAAGCAAGATCATCCTCAAGTCTGGAGATGTGTTAGTATTTGGTGGAGAGTCGAGGCTTGTATATCATGGTATTAAGAGCATTAAGCTCAATACCGCACCACCCGCTTTAGTGAATGATACCCACATCCGACCTGGCCGTTTAAATTTGACTTTCAGACAGTATTGATGTAATAGTAGCTAAGTGTGTAATCTTGTAAATACGTTGATGAATGAAATAAGAGTTTTCCTACTTCAAGTTTGTTCAGTTGTTGATACGATAATTCATAACTTCAGGCTATAGTAATGGAAAGGAGGGTACCATCTGCATCCTAGACATGGCGCAAGCCAAGGAGTCTGGTAATGTCATCACAGGTATGACATTACAAACAACAGTAAATTAGTGATTTATTGGGACTCGATGCTAATACGAGAGATATCTGGTACCTTTCCTATTGATGGTGTTAGTGCTTCCGTATTGTTCGACTCAGGGCTTCGCATTCTTTATTTCCTCGACGCTAAGAAGCTGGGGGCCACCCCCGAACAGCTTTCAGACTTTTCAGTCACCCTTCCTTCGAAGGAGAAAGTAGGTTGCACTAGACAGTATACAGGGTTAGAGATCAGCATTATGACTGAGACCTTCCCCATTGATCTAATTGAGTTCAAGAATTTGGGTTTTGACATCATAGTGGGCATGGGATTGGCTACAGAAGCATAGGGGCCGCCTTCATTGCGCAGAGCATCGACTACTATTGAAGGGGCCGAGCGGCAAGACAGTGTCATACCGCAGTGTGAGGAGAGAGCCGACTGTCAAGATCGTGTCAGCATTATCCCTGATGAAGGATGTTAGGAAGGGCCGACAAGCCTTCCTCTGTTATGTACAGGACACGGTATGGACACTACGAGTTCACCGTTATGCCATTCGGACTGACGAATGCGCCAGCCATATTCATGGACTTGATGAACCGACTTTTTAGAGAGCATCTTGATAGTTCAGTTGTAGTCTTCATCGACGATATTCTGATCTATTCAAAAACCAAGGAAGACCATGAGTTCCACTTGCGACAGGTGTTGAATATTATGAGAGTGAATCAGCTGTATGCCAACTTCTAAGTGTGAGTTTTGGTTGGACAGCGTGTCATTTCTAGGACACATTATATCAGCTAGCGGCATATCTGTAGATCCTGCAAAGATTGAGGCAGTAAAGAGTTGGCCAAGGCCGAAGACAGTTACAGACGTCCGTAGCTTTCTGGGTTTGGCAGGGTATTATCGAAGATTTGTGAAGGACTTCTCCAAGGAAGCCAAACCGATGACTAATCTAATGAAGAAGGAATCCCAGTTCTTATGGTCTGCAGAGTGTGAGCAGTCCTTTCAGACACTGAAGGATCTCCTGACATCAGCCCGTTCTTACTATCCCTGAGGGCACTGATGGGTTCGAGGTATATGTGATGCCTCTGGAACCGGTCTAGGCTGTGTGCTTATGCAGCACGGGAAGGTAGTCGCTTACGCATCCCGACAGTTGAAGAAGCATGAGGTAAATTACCCCACATGACCTTGAGTTAGGCACAGTAGTCTTCGCTTTGAAGATCTGGCGACATTATTTGTATGGTGTGACAGTCACTATACTCTGATCACAAGAGTCTACAGCATCTCTTCTCTCAGAAGGAGCTGAACATGCGACAGAGAAGATGGGTCGAGTTCTTGAAGGACTACGATATAGACCTGAGGTACAAAGAGGCAAGGCGAATGTTGGGTAGCTGATGCCCTGAGCCGCAGAGCTCATTCATTGTTCACTTATTAGCAAACAGTAGTATGATTGATGAGATACGAGCTGCACAGGAGAGTGATCACTATATGCAGAGTATCAGGCAGAAAATGGTAGATGGTTGTTTTGAGAGGCTGAAATATGATTTCGAACTGTGCGATGATGGCATGATCCGACTGAATGGCCGTTTGTGTATTCCGGAGTCGTCTCCTGATCTTTAAAATATAATTAAATGATCTATTAATGATCTAAGATGATTATTAAACATCTAAATATTATTGGGGAACAATCTAAAAGATCTCAACAAGGCAAAACACGCCTTAAGATCGGTAAAGCCAAAAATGTGCTTTAAGACACCATGAAGGTTGTATGACCCCAAGTAGGATCCAGAGTGGATTCCTAAGTATTATAATGAATCAAGGAACACAATAAAACCATTCTCAAGGAGAACTAAGCTCAGGAACACCCTGCGACACAAAAATGTGCGCTAATACTCCTTAAAGCACGTTTTTGTGAGATTGCCTTCTAAATTGATTTTTAATGGGCTTAAAAATTATAATTACCCTTAAATATGATATTTTATCATATTATATCATATTAGGAATTTAATTCCAGAAATTTACAAATTTTTACAAATTTAATATTAAAATATTAATAAAACCCTAAAGTGGGGCCCGCATGAGTCAATATTGACCAAGCATGGTCAATGGTCAATTAATTGACCCATTTGGACCATGGTGATCGGCTTCAATAAGAGAGGATACAGCATACAATGATTTTGGGACAAGTCATCACCTAATACATTTACTTTTTGGAAAATAAGCTTACTTTTTACATTATTTCAAACTTTACTTACCTTACCTATCTCCTCCTTCCTTCCTTGTCCGATCCTCTTCTGCCCAGCCGAGCTCTCCCTTCCTTTGAAGCTCTCAAAGCTTGTTCTTGAACATGGAAGGCAAACCTAGCTCCTAAGTCCTTGATGTAAGTGTTTTAATGTCATTTTTAGCTCTTTTTCTTCATCTCTTCACTACCAACACCTAGATTTCGTGGCTCATCAATTCCTATGTCTTATTCTCAGTGTTATAAGGTTAGAACAAGAGCTAAACTCGGTTGAGACCAGTAGAGGGACCAAGGTTGTTCAAATCTACATTTTAAGGTAAAAACATACCTTAAGCTTCTCAATCTTCCATGCGGTTTTCTTCCTTCAATTTTTATGAGTTTATACACTCATAATCTTCATATTTACATACTCATCCAGTTGGTTAGTCATTTGGAGCAAGGGTGACCAAGATCCAAGAGAAATACTCTCCTTTAAGGCATTTTTCCAAGATAAAACCTAATAACAAGGTAGCATTTCGAGATCTAACTATTTCCTATGTTAATGTGGTGGATCTAACACCTTGTGGTGTGTTTGGTTCAGGTTGAAACCACTTAGAACTTCCCTTGCATTTTTAAGGTGATTTTTGCCTTAAATCTTACATTAATTATTCCTTATGGTTAAGCTCAAGCTTGGAGTGTAACCATATCTTGTTTTTGTGTGTTAAACATGTCTAAATCATGTGGTGATTTTTCCTACAAGTGGCCGAGAGCATACAAGGCATAATCAAGGGTATAAACACCTTAAACTTATGTTTTTTTGTAATTTTTAAGCATATATATATATATATATATATATATATATATATATATATATATATATATATATATATATATATATTATATATATTATATAGTGAACTATATATATAGGTCATATTGACCTAAAATGGAAAGAAATGGCTAGAAAATAAAAGCTAGTCATTTAATAGATTTTTTAATTATATATTTAATGGTCAAATTATGACATTATGTGGAAAAGTAAATAAACCATGGTGAGGCCGAATATATATGCTATATTTTGAGACATTTATTGTGTAATTTATTTTGCAAGTTCAAGGTTGTAATAAGGCCATGTCATTAGGCCATTTAATTTAAGTTTATAAGCTTATTTTTTTATTTATGCTTATAATTAAAGTTGGGGCCAATTCGTAATTATTAAGGAATTAGAAAAGCCGTGGGTAATTTAGAGCAATTTAGGATTTTTAAATGAATTTAATAAAAATTATAACACTTTATAAAGTTTTGGGTCAAAATTGTAAAAATAGAAAAGTATAGGTCATTATTTGTAATTACCGAAAAATTGGTTCCCATTTGGTGTTAGGAGTCAAAGTTGACTATATAGGAGACTTTGACCAAGTTTAGAAAATTTAAGAAATTAAAATACTATCTTATAATAAGATACTTATTAAATTGTAAAAGATTTATAAGGTTTGGGGTGGTAATGTAATTACCGAGAATTAAGGGTACTAAATGGAGTTTAGTTAAGTCCTTAAGTTATTAGAAATTTTTAGAAGTTTATTTGGTTAAGTTTGGAGTTCATATGAATTATATAAGTATAATATATGGTATTTTATGACATTGTTACAAATAGGTAACAAATATATATAAACCGAGATTTAGAGGAAAAATAAGGTTAAGAATAATGTTTATAACCTTTTGGTATAGTTTGGGAATTTTTGGAATTATATAAGGTTTTATGAAGATATATGTATAATATATGGTTTTAATGGAATTAGAAAACTATGCATTATAAAATGGGAATGAGTTGTGATTTTATAGAAGTTTAGTGGTTATAATAAAGGTCGTAAATATAAGGGGATTATTTGGTATTTTATAAACAAAATATAACTATAGGTTATAATTGTTTTAAATGACTTAAATGTCATAAGATATGTTATATGACTAGAATGTAACATTATATTAATTAAGTGGTGGATTTTAGAAATATTTAAGAACATAGGTGCTGTTCGAAAATATTAACATTTTTAAATGGAATTTATAATATGGTTTTTAATGTTATAAGAGTTATAACATTTATAATATAAGAGATATTCGTTAAAGAGAATGAATATAGATTATAAGACTTACCATATAATAAATAGTTCCATAAAACACACATATAAATAAATATATGTAATGGTGTAGAAAATGTGATGCGGTTCAATAATAATAGATTATCATAATTAAAATGATAATAGATAAAAGGAAAAAGAATTACAAACATTGGATGTGGAATTCTAATGTAAAGAGAGTGTACATGTGATATAGGAATTCATGTAATTAAAGTATAGTTTACAAACGAATTATACCACATTGGTAAAAAAAAAAGGGAGACAAACCTTGGAAAAATAAATACTAAGGTAAGATGCAGAGTGCATGACAAAGGATTACACATACAATAATGAAATAAACTGTACGATGTACAAACAAACATTAAGTTACATGCGATAACAAGTTTAACAACAACTATACTAATATACAAACAAGACTACGCATGTAATGTAACACCTTTTTCCAATCTCGAGTTAAACCTAAAACCCGACAACATTGATAGTTAATAACGGGGGGTTAACCGGGAGGTGTTAGTGACGGTACGGGGTACCGTAGAATTGTGTTGTTATACGGTATGCTAATCAGTAGCATTATGTATTGTTTAGATTGTTAGAGACTACACAAGGGGCATAGGATCTTGCTGATTCATACTCCACCGTAATACATCGGGGTGAACGGTATGTTGTTATGTGTCTCTGATTGTCTCTGAGGGCTTCCTCAGTTCAGACTTCTGTGTGATCTGTGATAAGATTGTTTGTCTGAATGTGATAGTTAATATGCATGAATTGTGTATTTATAGCTGCTCATTATTTACTGTTGTTGAGCTAACAGTATTGGTTCGTATATAAGAACCTATATATAAAACGAACTAGCGGCTATGGTGCTATCTTATACGAAAAATAAGGAACGTCAGAAAAACGTTGTAGCACTAGGATAATAATACATATATATTATCCAAGACTTTCATACGGAGCATTGGCCTTTCTATACGCCGCTCTCGTATCTAACACTGGATCCCGAGTTTACAGACTCCGGATTGGACTAATGACCTTGGTCTGCTGTGTTAGAAAATTTGGTAATGCGATGCGATGGTATAATTAAGTAATTAATGAATGGAAGTAAAGCCAAGAGGATGTGGCTCTTGGTGCGCGCTGTGATCACAAAAACGATACCAGGATGTCCGCGTACGGGTCCGCAAGTATCAAGAAAATTTCCCGTGAGCTAGAATGGCTCGTTGGTCGGAGACTCTACCGTTGGAGTGGCTACTGCCGTGGGTGACCCGCCATAATATATGGGTAACTAGAGACAAGTCGTTTTAATGAGGCAATGTCACTAGGTATAACTGAACAATAATACATTCGAGAATATTACAGTGGCGAACAATATTGGCTTCTACACCATGGACGAGAATTAATACTTATTGTTACTCTCGTTGTTTCGCTTATTGTTCATTGGTTATACTTTTGGTATATTATGTGTGTTGATGGTTGTGTTGTTGTATGGATTACTGTTGTTTATTTTACAGTTTATATATTAAAATGGTATTGCATGTAATGAACCTCATGCTCTCGACCAAATAATTGAGGGGTCTTTGGGGGCATGACGGGGCATGTGATGACATACTCAGCAGGGGCTGATTCCATACCACAAACCATCTTTATTTCAGGTGATTAGCTGGTGGGTCGCAGCGAGGTGACCATTGTTATAATACGGTTGGCTTAGACTTGGTACGGTGTGATACTCAGGGTATTTTGGACTCGGGTTGAGTAACCGAGGTGTATTTGGTTTAGATGCTCACGGTCTGTAATAATTGTTGATGTTAGTTTTGCTTTAAGTTGTTTAAGTTCTACTATCTATCTCTTGTGGTCACTGCGGGAATACGTTTCGCAAGTTGATTATCAGGTAAATCGTTATCACCCGTATGGGCGAGTGATAACAGTGACACCATTAGGGCGATAGTTATTATTTACCGCTGCGAGATATTATTGTGCGCGACTTTTATAGGGTTATTAGGTACCGACTTAGTAGGGGTGTTACATGACATCTCCCACCTCTTCCCTGATCAAACTCCAATTTCCCAAAACCCCAATAACCCCTATCTCTCAGACCCATTTCCTTTCCCTCCACCTCACACACAATCAACAAATCACCCAGGACAGAAGGAGTGTTCCACTACAACAGATCTAGAGGCCCCTGGCCAAGAAAGCCTCATAGATTTTCCTGCTCCAATCCCAGAAAACACAAATCTGAACACCAGATCATCTCAAGATGAACAAAACACTGAGACTCCTACAGAAACCACCAATCTTCGGAGAAGTACCCGAATATCAAAACCACCCACTAAGCTCCAAGATTACATTTGCTCCACAAAAGAAACAAAATTCAACCACAAGATCTCTTTTCTCAAATTCTCACACATAGGCTGGAAAAACAGACCAACTCCTCTCCGTCTGATTCTCTTCTTCCTCTTGACACCTTGACCAATATCATCCCAAAGCACATAATCACTACCCTTTCTGTCCCCAACACCACAACCAAACTGCTTGACCACATCCTTACTGAAAAAGAACCCAGCAGCTATGAAGAGGCCATAAAGGACCCTAGATGGGTTGAAGCAATGAAACATGAATTCCAAGCCCTACAGGAAAACAAAACATGGACCATTGTAAACCTTCCCCAAGGAAAGAAACCAATAACTTGCAAGTGGGTTTATAAGACCAAATTCAAAGTAGATGGGTCCCTAGAACGTTTTAAGGCCAGATTAGTTGTTCGTGGGTTCACACAAAAATACGGTCTAGACTATGAGGAGACATTCTCTCCTGTAGTAAAACTTACAACCGTGAGAGCTCTTATCATCTTAGGGATAAAAAGAGGTTGGATTATTGACCAGTTTGATGTCAATAATGCATTCCTCCATGGGGATTTAAATGAAGATGTTTATATGAAAATTCCCAAAGGTTTAATGATAGAAGGGTCTAATAAGGTTTGCAAGTTGCATAAGTCCTTATATGGGCTAAAGCAAGCATCACGGCAGTTGTATGACAAGTTAGGCAGTTTTCTGAAAATCTTAGGATACACACAATCCAAAAATGATTACTCTCTCTTTCTAAAGAAACAACATGGTCAATACACCTTCCTTGGTGTATATGTGGACGACATTCTGATAACAGGGCACAATAAACAAGAAATACAGAACCTGAAACACCAGTTGCATCATGCTTTTAGAATAAAAGATTTGGGCAGACTGAATTTCTTTCTTGGTATGGAGTTCATTGAAACTCAAGACAAGCTGATAATGACTCAGCGGAAATATGCAACACAAATTTTGCTTGAATATAATATGCAGGACTGTCGCACAGCTGTAACTCCACTACAACTCAATCAGAAGTTGTATCCAGAATTAGGTGAACTCCTTCCAGACCCTACTTTCTATAGAAGACTGATAGGAAAATTAAATTTTCTCATTAGTACTCGACCAGATCTAGCATACAGTGTTCAATTCTTAAGTCAATTCTTATAGAAACCCACTGATGCTCATCTGAATGCTGCTTTTCATACACTTTCTTATCTAAAGGGTACTGTTGGATTCGGTATTGCTTTTAATAAGAACTCTAACTTCGATCTGTTGGCTTTCTGTGACTCTGATTGGGCATCATGCCCAATTACTCGCAAATCTATTTCAGGGTATTTTATCCTCCTTGGTGGTTCCCCTCTCAGCTGGAAGTCATAGAAGCAGGTCTCCATCGCCCTCTCTTCAGCCGAAGCAGAATACAGGGTAATGCGTCAAGTGACCGCAGAGCTGAGTTGGTTAACTCGCCTCCTCCATGAACTGGAAGTCCCCAGCATCGAACCAATACCACTGAAGTGTGACAATCTCTCTACCATACATATTGCCAAGAACCCAGTTACACACGAGAGGACCAAGCATATCGAACTCGACTACCACTATGCCCGAGATCAGCTGCAAGCAGGCCTGATTCAAGTGGAGTATGTTCCCACATCCTCTCAGCTAGCAGACATACTGACCAAGTCTTTTACCGGAAAAGTGTACAAGACCACTCTGCCACGACTCGGGATGCATTTTTAGTGCAGACGTTATATGGTGAGTGGTTAAACTGGTGTAAAATTAAAAGAAAAGAAATTAAAACTCAAATTAAACGTCGGGCTGCAAACAAATCCCGGTCGTAGTAGTATAGTGAAATTGTAAGCGACCGGATGTCGAACCGTGGGACTAATATATATATTATAGTACCTAAGCGTGTCACAGGAGGGGGGATTAATTGACTTGTAAAATAAATAAAAAGAAAAGATAAAATAAACTAAGTTGACAGATAAATTAAATGGAACTCTGGGTCAGGTTATTATAATCTGCATAATTAAGCTATCTCTACTGGTTTAATAATTTGGCAAGGTTCCTGTTATTTTCTTAAGGTCTAAGTCATAGACTCAAAAGAACTCGTTTACCTGAAAATGCAAGGTTCTAATCAAGGTTCAAGCAAAATGCATGTAAATGGTAGAGGAGTATTGAGGAATTACATTTGCAACTGAATACTAACTTATTAAATCATAACAAGTTTCCTCCAGTTTTACGTTTTAATTAACCTATCTATTTATCACCGGTCTGATCAAAATAGACTTAGGAAGGCAATTTAATAAACTCATGACATTTATTAAAAAGGTGCGAGATAACCTTTAAAACGTAACAAACTGTTATAATTAAAACCAGTAAAAATAATGCATAATTAATACAAACACATAATAACCGTTCCCAGAGTATAATATTCTAGCCTAACATATTAAATAGATAAACAGAAACAAGAGTAATAGAAATCATCTGTAATCACTCCAGCTCGCTCTGCTATTTTGTATACGTAGGACTAGAGGTGAATATGGTGGAAAGTGAAATAAAAATGGAGAAGGCGGGAGGAGAGAAATGAGATGAACGTGTGATGTGTGGTGAAGTGGTACGGTGATGGATTGTATGGGTGGTCGATGTCTATTTTGAGCAGAAGGCTCGTTGGTTTATATAGGGAAAGGAAGAGGAGTAAATGAAGATAGGCAGACGCGTGATGAATTGATTTGAGGCGGTGGAAGAAGCTGGATAAGATTTGCAGACTGATTGATCATTTATTGCAGGGGACGAGAACGTGTGCAGAGTAGATGGATAATTGCAGACAGTGGACGAGTGGACGAGTTGCAGAAGTCGGCGAATGAAAGTTGCAGACGGCGCGCGAAGAAGAAAACTGTTCGCGTCTCAGATCTGGAATTTTTACACGCGTCCGCGTGGTGTCCTCCTGCTGTCCGCCTGTGGTAGAGGCGGTTGCATATCCCTTGTCCGCCTGCGGTACCGCCTCAAAACAAGGCGGTTGCCTCTTGTTTTCCGCCTCACTCACGTATCTGTCTCACGTCCGCCTCTGTTTTGGGCGGTTAGCTAGACGGTTGCAATGCTGACCGTGACCTATTTCCTTCTACGAACTTCGACCGGCTCTAGCTTCTTCGTTTGGACTCCGTTTTCTGAGCCGTTTGCGTCTATGTGTTCGTCTCTTTGTCTACTTCACTCCCGGCTTGGTTTTCCTCATGTTAAACCAATAATTTTGTGAGATAAACAATAAAACATAAACTAGAGGAAAACTAACCGAAGTGGAGAAATGACCAAGAAAAGTGCTAATATTATACATGAAATACACCTATAAAACATGCTCATTTGGACACTTATCACACCCCCACACTTATCTTTTTGCTTGTCCTCAAGCAAAACCACGTACCCAAGTAAGTAGGAAATGCTCAATACTAACAAATATTATTATGAAGGGTAGGATAAACATGATCTTTTTAACTTATTGAGGAGTGTGAAAAATTAACTGCTGGTGGCATAGGTGTGCTCAGGGTAAACATAAAATATAGAGTTTCGGGGTATGATCTAAGGTACTTCAATGTTTCTTTTAGGTGACTGAGAACTTTTACCATGGCCAACTTCTCTCAAGAATGGGCATTGAGGAGAAAACAAAAGGAAAAATAGATTCATGCATTTGTTTCACTTTTGCATAAGGGATGAGAAAAATATAGGCATCATGCCTTTGTATTTAAGAACACTCAACTCTCTTTGTTGGTTACCAATGGTGTCTCGCAAGTCCCTTTTTATTTTTTTTTATTTCTTCTTCTTTCTTTTTTTTTCAACAAAGAAGCACCCTTTAGCAATCCCTAAGAGAGAAGACAGAAAGAAACCCTGAGCAATAAAATCCAACCATTTGCAGATTATTTGGTCACACCGCATATAAAATGCTCCTCAAAAGTAATCAAAATTTTTAAAAATTTGTACCATTTATCCTACAATTCATAATAGTATTTATTCTTAAAGAGAACAACCCACATATAAAGGGTCCATAATATTTGAATTGGACAAACGCATGATAAGGAGAGAGATTAAACATTTAAGCACAAAATGTCACCGAAAAGGGCACACTCCCCCACACTTAAATTGAACAATGTCCTCATTGTTCACCAGAAAAACAAGGGAAGGTTTCAGAAGACCTTTTCGGTAAGTAGATAAAATAGAGATATCACAAAGATCACAAATAAACATTTAAGCACATAAACGCTCCTCTGCAATTTTTATTTAAAATAAAAGCATAATTAAAAGAAACTGGTACTCCCCTGATTTTATTTTTGCTAGTTGTTAAAGGAGTTCCCCCACACTTGAGCTTCAGCCTCAAGTAGCGTAGCTTGGTTGCGGTGTCCACATGGAGGTGCACCTGCATAAGACACTAGAAGCATCCATACTAAAAATGGGGTTAAAAGTTAGCAAAAATAAAATTTTAAGAGAACCTAAAAATTAAAAGAACATAAAAGCAAATAAAATAAAAGTACATCCGGGTTGCCTCCCGGGAAGATGCCCTTCTTTAACGTCTTTGGCTAGACGCCTGCTTCGTTATCCTGGATCAAAACAAAACGTTACCTCGGCATATAAAATAAGAAAATTAATACTCCACAAAATCTGGTGTTTGAGGAGGTAATGCCGGGAACGTAGTTCTAACAGAAGACCCGGTGGTGGTGATTTTTCTTCCTCAAATTGGAGGATGTAAACATCATCCTTTTGTAAGTGAGGCTCGTAGAAAGAACGCTGTTTGAAATCATCTTCAGAGAAAGTTAATTCTTCGAAGGTGATAGTGGTGTTCTGTTTGGATATATTGGCGGGAGGTGATGGCAATTCCTTCTCTTCATTTTCGAGGATGGAAGTATCCTCATCTTCTGGATAGAGCACAGAGAAGGATGGAAACTGGCGGTAGGCGATTGTAGAGGGAAGAGAATAACTTACATCCGTAGTGGGGTGTTCTACCTCATGAATTATTTCGCTCTTCGGTTGCTGTTCTGGTTGAGCGAGTCTCTCCAGGTAATCTGGTTGATCTTCTAACCAGAGTTGTTCTTGGAATATGAGACAATCCTGATAATCATGGGCTCCCCCACATACGGAGCAGTATAAATACTCTAAATAGCAATACTCTTGCTCGAACACCTATTCCATTTCCATTTTTTTTTTGTGTTTTGTATATAAAAAAAAACTACTGAAACAGATTAGAAAATAAAATAATTAGAAATATACACAATAATAATATAAGTGGTTTGGCGAAGAAGCTGGAGCAATTTTGATGTCGGGAAGAACAGAAATCAAACGGGCGCTTCTGATTTAGTTTTGTCCGCTTCGGACGTCCGCTTCGAATCAAGGCGGACAAGGCTGCGCGTGAATTAGAGATGTCCGCCTGGACGTCCGCGTGGTAGTGGGGCGGACGTGGCTCTGTTCTCTTTTTTTTTCTTCTTCTTCACGTACTCACTGAAACAAACGTTACTTACGGAAACAACATTAGAAAACTAACATACTATCAATATAAACAAAATATAAAAGATAATTAATATAAACAACAAACAAAGATAATATAAACAAAAATATTTTAATATAACAAGTGAATAATCCGGGGCTTAGGGACTAGAATAAACTAGTCCCCGGCAACGGCGCCATTTTGCAGACGTTATATGGTGAGTGGTTTAACTGGTGTAAAATTAAAAGAAAAGAAATTAAAACTCAAATTAAACGTCGGGCTGCAAACAAATCCCGGTCGTAGTATAGTGAAATTGTAAGCGACCGGATGTCGAACCGTGGGACTAATATATATTATAGTACCTAAGCGTGTACAGGAGGGGGGATTAATTGACTTGTAAAATAAATAAAAAGAAAAGATAAAATAAACTAAGTTGACAGATAAATTAAATGGAACTCTGGGTCAGGTTATTATAATCTGCATAATTAAGCTATCTCTACTGGTTTAATAATTTGGCAAGGTTCCTGTTATTTTCTTAAGGTCTAAGTCATAGACTCAAAAGAACTCGTTTACCTGAAAATGCAAGGTTCTAATCAAGGTTCAAGCAAAATGCATGTAAACGGCAGAGGAGTATTGAGGAATTACATTTGCAACTGAATACTAACTTATTAAATCATAACAAGTTTCCTCCAGTTTTACGTTTTAATTAACCTATCTATTTATCACCGGTCTGATCAAAATAGACTTAGGAAGGCAATTTAATAAACTCATGACATTTATTAAAAAGGTGCGAGATAACCTTTAAAATGTAACAAACTGTATATAATTAAAACCAGTAAAAATAATGCATAATTATAAAAACACATAATAACCGTTCCCAGAGTATAAATATTCTAGCCTAACATATTAAATAGATAAACAGAAACAAGAGTAATAGAAATCATCTGTAAAGTGAAATAAAAATGGAGAGGTGAATATGGTATAGTAGTATAGTAAATATAATAGCTCGCTCTGCTATTTGTATACGTAGGACTAGAGGTGAATATGGTGGAAAGTGAAATAAAAATGGAGAAGGCGGGAGGAGAGAATGAGATGAACGTGTGATGTGTGGTGAAGTGGTACGGTGATGGATTGTATGGGTGGTCGATGTCTATTTTGAGCAGAAGGCTCGTTGGTTTATATAGGGAAAGGAAGAGGAGTAAATGAAGATAGGCAGACGCGTGAGGAATTGATTTGAGGGGTGGAAAGTGGAAGAAGCTGGATAAGATTTGCAGACTGATTGATCATTTATTGCAGGGGACAGAACGTGTGCAGAGTAGATGGATAATTGCAGACAGTGGACGAGTGGACGAGTTGCAGAAGTCGGCGAATGAAAGTTGCAGACGGCGCGCGAAGAAGAAAACTGTTCGCGTCTCAGATCTGGAATTTTTACACGCGTCCGCGTGGTGTCCTCCTGCTGTCCGCCTGTGGTAGAGGCGGTTGCATATCCCTTGTCCGCCTGCGGTACCGCCTCAAAACAAGGCGGTTGCCTCTTGTTTTCCGCCTCACTCACGTATCTGTCTCACGTCCGCCTCTGTTTTGGGCGGTTAGCTAGGCGGTTGCAATGCTGACCGTGACCTATTTCCTTCTACGAACTTCGACCGGCTCTAGCTTCTTCGTTTGGACTCCGTTTTCTGAGCCGTTTGCGTCTATGTGTTCGTCTCTTTGTCTACTTCACTCCCGGCTTGGTTTTCCTCATGTTAAACCAATAATTTTGTGAGATAAACAATAAAACATAAACTAGAGGAAAACTAACCGAAGTGGAGAAATGAGCAAGAAAAGTGCTAATATTATACATGAAATACACCTATAAAACATGCTCATTTGGACACTTATCATTTAGGCCAAGACTTCCATTTCCAGAAATATAAGTTTTGCAGGGGGGTATTAGGATAAGTTAGTATTTCATCTATATACATATTGTATTGTTGTCCTAATATTTCCCTAGTCACGTGTAGTAGCCAGTCGGTATATAATGCACTAGGTCTGTCTATTGTAGCTAATCAATTAGCAATCTTACTCATCCCCTAATACTTTCTCTCTCGACTTTCTTCTCCCTCTCTGTAAATGTCGATTCAGTCTCAATAATCATTCCAGTTCTTGTTTCTGTTTTTCCATCTTTATCAAGATTGACAGCCACAATAAGGTGATGTCCAAAGGTCAAGCACTAGTAATCACACTTTCAAACCTGTGGGAGAATCATTAAACATTCTACCAACTAACATACTAGGAAAGTTAAAATAATCATTTGAGCTATTACACACATAACTTAGTTAAGCGAATTACACAAATTTCAGAACTTCCACCTTGATCTCCAAGATATAATCATTATCAGCCCCAAACTACATATGGAGATACTCCTCCTTCATAGTATCCAAATAGATGCAATGGATACCTCCTGAACTAGCAAGTTCAACTGCATTACAAGTTGCATTGGTAACAACAATTTGAACTTTGCAAGTGCTTGACATCTTTTTATTGAAAGCTAGAATTGGAATACGTTCCACGTTTCACAAAAGGCCCACCAATTTGGTATGGATGATTCCTTCTTATGAAGACATTCAGAGAGACAGAGATGAAACTTGGGGGTGGGGGATTCAATTTGACTCCTTGTATCATTTCCTAAGAATGCATGTTCCTAGCAGCTTTGTAAGCCTCAATACAAGCAATGTTTTTATCAATCACATTCCACCAAGCAAGAGCTGAATCGTGTCTACATCTATTTCTAGCATCATATATCACCTACATAAGATTAATAACCGAGAAAAGCTTTTTCTTCCCCACGCTGTTGTTAGATCAATGAACCAATCAACAATATTAGCACCTTCAATACTTGTGTAATACCCTTGAGGTTTACCTCCCACATCGATTGGAGGGGAGAACGAACCACTCCTTATATGGGTGGGGATACCTCTCATTGTAGTGAGGCCTTTTGTGGCTAGGAAACTCCGGGAACAAAACCGTGCGGCCTGCATGCCAAAGCGGATAATATCACAACAGTGGGATACTGGGCTGTTACAGTTGGTATCAGAGCTAGACCCAGGTCGGTGTGCCGGTGTGGCCCGCGAGGGCGCTGGGCTCCTAAGGGGGGTGGAGTGTAATACCCTTGAGGTTTACCTCCCACATAATTGGAGGGGAGAACGAACCACTCCTTATATGGGTGGGGATACCTCTCCTTGTTGTGAGGCCTTTTGGGGCTTGGAAACCCTGGGAACAAAACCGTGCAGCCTGCGTGCCAAAGCGGACAATATCACAACAGTGGGATACTGGGCTGCTACAGTTGGTATCAGAGCTAGACCCAGGTCGGTGTGCCGGTATGGCCCGCGAGGGCGTTGGGCTCCTAAGGGGGGTGAAGTGTAATACCCTTGTGGTTTACCTCCCACATCGATTGGAGGGGAGAATGAACCACTCCTTATATGGGTGGGGATACCTCTCCTTGTTGTGAGGCCTTTTGGGGCTAGGAAACCCCGGGAACAAAACCGTGCGGCCTGCGTGCCAAAGCGGACAATATCACAACAGTGGGATACTGGGCTGTTACAACTTGGAACATTCTGAAGGTTGATACTAAGACCCCAAATATCAGTGACCGCACAACACTTGAAAAACCAGTGTGCAGGAGTATCTTTATCCCCACAATAGAAGCAGGTTGTAGCACCACCAATTTTATTAACTATGTTACTTTAACATGGAGAAATTCCTTTCAAAAATTTCCAAAACACCAATCTAGCTCTTGGAGGGATGATTTCTTATCAATCCTGTTTCGAAAGAAAGAAAAATAGTTAGGCGAGAGCCTAACCATCTTCCTTTTCCTTTGAATCAAACTAAAACCAGATTTTACAGAGTAATGTGCATAAAACACTTGCTGGTAATTGTGCTTCTTCAATAATACTCCAAAAAGATTGTACTACAACCTTCTTTAATAGATTACCACTACAACTTTTTCATTCCTTGCATCGTGCTTGTAACACCCTAATTCATAAATTACATTAATTTAGAATCGGGTACAATCTAATCAGTCTTAAGTTAATATAATGGAAGAATAACTACAACAATACCAAATCGGGTGTTACCGTCATTACCACACCATGTGAGTAACTAGGCTACCAATTACCATTCACAATAAACCACTGTGATGATCAAGATACAGTTACCATCTATACACTAACCAAATACAATAACTAGTGAGCATTCTAAGTATTCAAGTCTTATACATACTTTACAATTGAATTGTAATACAACAATACAATCTTAGATAAATGCGACTAACTACCCAACACGTCCCCACTCTATCGTCGTCAGCAACAACCATACTAGTACAAAAATGGTCTATTTTAGTACCCCTATTTTGGCAGTTGTAATAACCATCCCTTTTTTAGAGGGGTACACTTGTTTTCCAACATATTCACAACATAAACAACATCAATTGGGCACAAAAAAGGCTATTCCGAGGAATGCTCAACGTTAACTCACAAGAGTTCAAAAGTTGTGCAAGTTTTAAACTACAGAATTTTAAGGAAATGACATGAATGAAATGAAATCTGGGTTGCCTCCCGGAAAGCTGCCCTTCATTAACGTCTTTGTCTAGACCTTACCTCCCCTTTTTAATCACCCGGAGGATGGGTGTGAGGAGAGTACACAAAGAAAGAAGTGAAAGCCATCTTTGGGTTACCATTTTAGTGAATGGTTGCCTTTTCTTGTTGACCACGCTTTTTCCTTTCATGTGTGTCTGTGTGTATTCAGTTTTGATAGCCATTCCTCAGGTAAGGAATAGAAGAGAGGTGAAATTGATTGGAGGTGGTTGTTCCTTTTGTTGATGGCCTTGGTAGTTTCGACCTTATTGCTTGGAGACCTTTCATTGGTGAAGACCAATTTCTCATCATAAGCTTGAAGAGTGATGATCTTCTGAGCTACTGCAATATGTGTGTTGGCTGAGGCAATGAAGGGTCTACCAAGGATTAGGGGTGTAGTGGGGCTTTCTTTGATATCCATGATAACATTATCGCATGGGAAGTATAGATGCTTCACCATTGCGATGAACCTTCACCACTCCACTTGGGTATACAGTAGACCCATCTGCCAACTGAAGGATAATTTTGGTCTTCTTTAGATCACCAGTCCCTAGCCTCTTGAAGGTAGAGAGAGGCATCAAGTTAATGGAGGCACCTAGATCACATAAGGCATGTTCAAATGAGGTGCTCCTAATCATGACTAGGATGGTGAAACTACCAGGATCATTGCATTTTGAGGGTAGATGGTGTTGAAGGATGGCAGAACAAGTTCCAACCTTGGCCAGTTTTGTTTTGTTTGAGATGAGACGCTTCAGAAATTTTGCATAGTGGTGATTAGTCCACAAATAGGATATTGACACTTCACTGTTTAAGCGCTTGCAAGGAATTTCCATAATCAGCATCAAACTTATGTTTTCTGGCTCGGTCAGGAAAAGGCATGGGTGGGTTCATAAGGAGAGGGTTTTCTGCAGGTGGGTCTATGGGAGCATTGAAGAAGTTCTCTCTTCTGGCAAACCTCAGCTCTCTCTTCATCATCCTCTTCGGCTACACCTGACTCTTGTGGGATTTGGATTCTTTTGTCTTTTACCACTTCTCAAGGTGATAGCCTTTACCCTTTCCTCTCATCCTTCAGCTTGGCTATTTTCTTCGCATAATTAGCAAGAAGCCTTTCCAAGTGCTCCCTCTATCTTGAAGTCCGTGCTCATGATTATTGAGGAAGCCTAAAGTTGGGCTACGTTCTTTTAGATGCTTCAATTAACATTGCCCAACCTTGATGAAGAGGGTGGTATTTAGGGGTTTCAACCATATTTAGCACTTCAACCACTTTTTGTCAATCTCTTTAATGAAGATAGCCTTGAGGTGCTCTTTTGGGTTTCACTTTGGTTGACTAGGGAAGGTGTCAGGTGATCTTAAGCAAGTTGTTCTGTGATTTGGTAGTTGAGTTTTGAGGTTCTGGTTAAATGTTAACTGGGGCATTGAAGGATTCTTGCTCGACGAACTTAGTTTGGGTGGTTTACATGAAGTTCATTGTCATACTCTACATGTTTTGCATCATGGTTTCCAACCTAGCTAATTATCATTAGAAAAAGAGGGTTGTTGTTGTTGTTGTTGTTGTGTTGCTGTGTTGCTGTTGCATTGCTGTTGCTATTGCTGTTGTTGTTGCTGTTTGCTGTTGTTGTTGTTGTTGTTGTTGCTGTTGTTACCGACATCCAGAGCTTTCTTTGGTCTAGCCGGATTATACGGAGATTTGTAAAGGACTTTCTAAAGTCATAAAGCCCATGACTGATTGATGAAGAAAGATGCACCGTTTATGTGGACAACGAGTGTGAGGTATCCTTCCGAGCCTAAAGGACTCATGACCTCAGTGCCAATTCTCACTCTTTTAGAGGGCACAGAGGGATTTGAGGTGTATTGTGATGCATCTGGCAAGGTATGGATGCGTACTATGCATCATGGCAAGGGTAGTAGCCTAAGCCTCCCGCCAACTAAAGAAAACATGAGGAGAATTACCCGAATCACGATTTAGAGCTTGGAGCCATTGTCTTCGCATTGAAGATATGGCGACAATCTCTATGGGGTAAGCATCACCATCTATTCCGATCATAAGAGCCTCCAGTAGTCTTCACACAAAAAGAACTGAATTTGCGACAAAGAAGGTGGATGGAATTCCTATCTGATTAAGACATCAACTTCAGTATAAAGAAGGGAAGGCAAAAGTTGTAACCGACGCCCGAGCCGTCGAGCTGTTATACCCAAAATTTCAACCCCCCGGAGTAGTCTCTAAGGCATACGGTTACAAAGGGCAAAAGGGGTCAAAAAGCACCAAGGCGGGATTTTCCAATGACATTATCGGGATTTTCTATTTTCATATGACTTGTTCATTATCTCCAAACACTTCCAAATATCATAGTCATTATGAAAGGTATTTCATGATTTTCTGATAATATTTATTCTGGAAATTTAGCTTTTAATTCATATTATAAGCTAATTTCTTTAATTAACACATGAAATAACCTCAAAATAGAAAATAAAAGGTTTCCAAAATTAAAATAAAAATTTCCATGGTTAGCATGACTACATACAGTCATAAACCTGAAATTATTTATTTGGAACCCTTAACCCAAAATTTAAAAGAGAAATTCAATCATTTTTGCAATTTTCCCTCTCCTATGGAAAATACCGAAATCAAAACAAAACGTCATGAAATTTTAACACAAGATAGAGGATGATTATTAGAGACTAATCCGTTGGAATTTTGTTATTTCGACTTTCCAATAATAGTTATGAATTATGGGAGATTCCAGATTGTGAGATTTTATCTACTCGGTTATTTATCAAAATAACCCGATTCCAACTCTCAAAATTCCTAAAAAATCATCCTTAACTTCAGTTAAAATTTCATAATTTTATCGGCCTGAAACATATTTTAAAAAATCAGATTCCCTTAGAGCACAATCAGGGTTTCAGATTAAAAATCTTGGTTCTATCACATGGCTTACTCTTTCTATAAAAGGACCTTCCAAAAACGACTGGGCAGAGGAAACACTTCCAAAGTCAGAAAACACAGCCACAAACTTTTCTCCCCACTTTTAACACTTCCAAGCCTCAAATCAATACCGAAACACTGCAGAAATCACCCCGAAATCACCAAAAACTCATCCTTTCTTCTCCTATTGAACTTCCAAGCACCAAAAACACACAAAACCACCACAAAAAAAGAAGAGAAACGTCCTTAACAGCATAAAGAAGAAGGAGTCAGAAGCACAATTCGAAGTCAATCCAAAACCGGCATCAACGAAGCACCAAAAGATCCCCGTTGTGAAGAGACTCATTAAATCCGAAGGTAAAACAGGTTGAAGTCATGTTTTTCTGACTTTGTTCAACTTTAACTACTCTGTGTTAAAATTTGGAGTCGAATTGACTTTTTATCGCTTTGAATTAGCGTTTGTTTTCGCTTATGCCCAATAACTTGTTTGCTAAGTTTCGTGTTTAATTCGAATTCAAATTGTAAACTTTCATTCACTAACGTGTTTAGAATCTTTTAGGCTACCTACCCATAAAAGTTGAGCCAGAAACACCGCCGGGAGCCACCCAAACGCCGCTGTCCGAGGGCGGTCCGCACCCACGGACGCTATGTCCGGGGTCCCGGACGCCCTGTCCGAAAGCTGGAGCCCCCGGACGGTGGCGGGATATTTTTATTTTCAAAATTTAGGGTTTTATAAAACATGTCCGGGCCCACGGACGTTGTCCGTGGCCCCAGACTTTTCAAAATCTCGTTTCTGTTTAAATTTGACTTTTCTGTGTAATTAAGTTAACTAGGGTCCGTGGGTTCGGACATTAGGTCCGTAGCCACGGACGAAAACAAAACTTGACCTAATTCTGCCTCCGAAACCCTAGTTTAGGTATTTTAATTTCCACTTTAATTTTCTGTCAAAAAATGTTAAAAAAAAAAACAGAAGCGCGCACTTAGGTTAAAAACGACTCGTAATATGCCGTAATTAAACTAAGTAGAGGAAAAACGACTTCTAGGGGTAATAAAAGTAATTGAACCCTAATTAAGTCGAATATCAAGCCCCCGAACCCGAACTCTCCTTTCCTAATTTGATGTAGGTTAAAATTAGGTGGCGACTCTTAATAGGTTCCAGTGAGCTAGCTTAGGTTTTAATAATTTTTATTATATGACATAGTTATTAATCTTAGGTTATAAGTGGACCTAAAACCCAGTTAGATCCTAATCAACTTTAATCAACATAGGATAGGGTTTAAAATCGAGGCTCACACTCTTAATAGGTTCCAGTGAGCTAGCTTAGGTTTTAATAATTTTTGTTATATGACATAGTTATTAATCTTAGGTTATAAGTGGACCTAAAACCCAGTTAGATCCTAATCAACTTTAATCAACATAGGATAGGGTTTAAAATCGAGGCTCACAGACTGGCGACTCTGCTGGGGACAAACTTCTTAATTTTTTTTAACTTGTTTAATTTTAAGAAAGAGGGCTTAACTTGAAAATGTTTATTTATGGCTTTTACTATGTTGATTGTTTACTTTTGTGCGCACTTTAATTTTTGCACCCTTGCATCATATGAGAGCGAGGGTCCACGCAAACCAATTTCACCCCGGGACCCATTTGAGGGTCCCCTGTCAGGGACTCACACCTTTTAGGTGATGTGAATAAGCGGGGGAAAAGAGGAGGATGTCGTCTAACCACATCCCCTTAATACATGGGCTTTAGCCCCAAGCGTTTTCCTGGCAGTGTCCTTACCTAGCCCAATGTTTGGTCAGTCAAAGACCCGACCGTAGACGCACACCTTTAGGTGATGTGAAAAAAGTGGGGAAGCCCAAAGAGAATAGCGTGCAAGCCCTATTGCTTTGTGGTGACCTGGGCCCGCGCCCCAAGCACCTCTCCGGATCGATCCATACCCGGTTCTATTTAAACGTCTAGTGAGGACATGTTGAATTTGTGTGGGCCTTGTTTGCTTGTATGATCGGCCCACTACTCAGCCTAGAGATTGATAGGAACTTCTCCTACATCAACCTAGCCCAACACAAATTGGCAGCTCTATTTGTTTACGGCCCAGAGGCCCTGTTTGGTTTAACATGTGAGTCGTCCGGGCTTCGGCCCAAAAGCCTAGACTTAGGTGATTTCTCTTCTAGCCCAATTTGAATTATCTAATTAGTTCTAGGCCCATAAAAAAGAAATTCACCTGAACATGAAATTACTCAAAAGTCTTGAAAATAAAACATTCTTTGGCTTAGCAACCATCTTCTCTGACCCAAAGAAAGTTAGGCCCATTCGTGATTTAGGGACCATTCCAGCTCATGCGCTTTACATCAGGCCCAAACACATTCCGGCCCAAGGGCTCATTCTAGTCTAGGTAGACTTCTTATCAGGACCCTAGATCTAGGTGTCACCTCTCAGGCCCAATCAAAACCATCTATTTAGATTTCAGTCCAAATTCGAGTTCATAGTCTAAAAGATACTTCAGCCCAAACACCTCATTTTCTGGGTATCCTGGCCCACTTGCTTTCAGCCTAAGCCTGTTTCGATCTATCTTGTGAAGTGTCATTCTCACCGTAGTGTCTTTCAACCCACTTCCTCTTGTTAGCTAATAATGGACTTCTTGGAAACAGGCAAGCCCGAATCCAGATATGGCAGAAGAAGGAAATCCGATCAACACGGGTGCCCAGTTGGCCGCTGTGCAGCAAAGGTGCAAGGTCTTGGAGTCCATTGTCGAGGAATTGAGGAGTAAGGCTAATCTCCAGGGGACAAACCAGCACACTCTGGAAAAGCTTGTGGATGAAAATCATAACCGTAGTTACATCGAGATTGACTCCGTTAGGGCCTAAGATCCTCAAACACGTGGGGGGAAGGATGTTCCTGACAACCAACTAGCTGCAGAGGTTAAAAGGGTTTTTAAAAGGATTGAGTGCATAGAGAAAGCCAACAAACCAGCTGGCTTCGATTATTTCCCCGCAGCGTCATATCCTGAAGTTGATCGTCCCCCAAAGCTGAAGCTGCCTACACTCGCTTTGTACAAGGGTTCCTCGGATCCACAGATTCATTTGGCTATGTTCGACCGGGAAATGTCCATGGGCTCAACGACATGCAAAAAGCCAATGTTTTTGCACGCTATCTAGACGTGACTCCTCAGCGTTGGTATCTCACTCAGAAGATGAATACCAAAACCTACGAGGAGGTTTGCGAGGCTTTCCTAAATCATTTTGAGTATGCTAAGAACCTCGAGGTCACCAGAATTGATCTGGCAGGAACTCGACAGAAAGACGGTGAGTCCGTGTCTGACTTCATCAAGCGTTGGAGAAGAAAGGCTGCAGCCATGCCTACCAAAATGGACGAGCAAGAGCAAATCCGCATGATAATTGAGAACATGCGAAAACAACACAACCGTGAGCTAAAATTTATGTACTTTCCGAGTTTGGACATGTTGATTGGACAAGTTGGTATTGTAGAGGAAAGGATTCATAAGGAAGGGTTAGAGCTCGAGTGCTCAAGAAACTCCGGCAGTGGCTCTAAATTACCTAAGCCAGGACCAGAAAAGGCTTATCTTCAGCCAGTAGCTTGCGCTTAAAGCAGTTTCCCAGAATTGAATGTGGTTCAACGACCTAGAGCCCCGCATCAAAATCTTAGAGCGGTACCCTTACCACGCCGAGATTCATCGCAAAGGGAATTCACCAACATTGGCCGAGCACCAAGTCAGGCGTTTGAAGAGCTTCAGAAGAGAAACCTGCTACAGCCCCTGGCCCCTCGGCCGGGAACCACTCATTTGGGGAGACATCTTAATCAATTCTGCCACTACCATCAGTTGCCTGGCCATTATGCTGACAATTGACGAGCATTGAGGCACAAGATTCAAGACCTCCTCGAGCAAGGAGTCCAATTTTTCTAAGTATGCAGATCGTTTTATTTATGTTTTCCTGCATCTTCAAATTTTCCTAGTAGCTTATTTTCTTAGTAAGTTTTCAGTCACCTCAGATTGTAATCTTTATGTTTCTTTCATAAATAAAATCATAGTTCCATTTTCACAATTTCTGTACAAACAATTTTTCATTCATTCATTGAAAAACAAAAATGTTTCTCAAGGAAAGGGATCACAGAGTAATCATTTCTCGACTATGGAATAGAACGATTTGTCTCTTGTTTCTAAAAGTTGAACATGCCACGTTAAACACCACAGCTCACCCCTAAACAAACCACATTGCGGTTCGGGGTCCACATTTGTCAAATTGTCGTCATAAACCCTGGATTAATACTGGGGGCAATCTAAGTTTAAGTTTGTCATCTTTTATCTTTTGTTTAAATGTGCGAACGAGTATCCGAGTGAAAATCTCACGAGAGTGTCTTGAGTGGAAAAACCATGAGTGAGCGAGCGTGTCATTTTTACACGACTCCGGTGAGACCACATTCAAAGGTAAGGTAAATGGCATAACTCCGACCGAAGGAGATAATTTGTAAATTTACTCTTAGACCTGCGAAAAGTAACAAAGAACGGATACACAACTATCAGGGATGACGAAGTACCTAGGTACAGCACCACATAGCCAAAAGCTTGTAAACCCTGTCATTAAACCCTAGGCACCCCCGCTGAGCCTTTCATATATCCCTTTTCGATATTATGAGTTCCACAAAATAACCCGGCCAATGATGACTGTCCGACCCGGTGACCAAAGGAGGCAAGGAGCCCGACTCTCAGATAACATTCTCATCAGTCCAAAGAAGCAATGCCGCTATCAACATGACGAAGCGATCCGCAAATGGTCCTAGAGTGACACAGGATCAAAAAAGCTCACATCAAAACAACTCTCGAAGCCCAAAACCGGGAAACACAAGAACCCCAAAGGCAAAGACAAGAAAGGATAAAACAAAAAGGCAAACCCGAAGTGCCTTGAAGAAATCCAAATGACGAAAAGAGAAATGGTGTAAAGGACAACTTCAAAAGTCCAAGTCCAGGAGCACGAAAACAACGTCAACATGAAGCAGTTAGACGACTTCAGGACAAGGAAGATGAATCTGAGAGAAGATGCAAGTTGCAGCTTTGGTCACCCATTTAAGCTCCACATACCTCAAATATCCCTCCATGATCCCGTCATCTTTCATCACACCCTATGGCCACGTTATAAGCTTTAAAGACTTCCGACTTGATAGTTGTGTATCTAATCACGTGAAAGTAACAGATCGAATGCGTAAATCCACCAAATGTCAAATTCAATGGTCTAGAAGTTGTGACCGTGAGCAGAAAACAAGTACAAGCATCAAACACGCTGAGTGTAGGTTAGGAAGCACCACATCGAAACATAAGCCGTGACCCTGTGAGGACGAGACTCGTTCGCGCGCTTAATCAAAGAAAATACCGGGGGCAATCGATCGTTTCGATCGATTGCCGTGAACTTTAGCTCAGATTGTCCTAAGGAAATATACTGGGGACAATTGTTGGTTCCAACAATTGCCATGTCAACACCAATTAAAACCCAAAGCTTGAGCACCACCATCCCACCACAGGCACACATAAGCCCTTACCACCACACACACACTCTGAAGCCCGTTATTAGCCTTACCTCCACAAAAACATCAGGCCCGTCATAACCCTGACCACCATCCAAAATCACAGCCTAATCCCAGATCTATCACAAATCCTGAACACCGGAAAAAGCCTTTAACACCACAACAAACACCACACACTTCCACCAATGACATGTTCATTTTTCAAGAAACAAATTGTAGATATGAAACTTTTAGTCAGGAAATGATCATTTCACTTCCCTTTTTCAGCAGTCTTTCTCGAGCATTGCCATGTTTGGCACATTTTTCAACAGTTCCTTGTTTTGGGCAAGCTTCCAACAAACACTCTAGTTGCATTTTACATAACACCTCAACATTGCCATGTTTGGCACCTTTTCCAACAATTTCCTGTTTTGAACGAGTATCTTTCATATATTTTGATTGCATACATCTTATCATCATTGCCATGTTTGGCACTCCAGTAATCAATTTTCATCATTTGCACGAGACCATTATCCTCCTAACTTATTTTTAGTTCGAGACCCAAAATCGGTGCAAGGCCCTGCAGATTCCTCATTCAGTACGAGACCTAGCATCTTCATTCAGTACGAGACCTAGAATCAGTGTGAGTTCCATCTTTTTCTTCATCCATTCAGTACGAGACTTCAGTTCGAGACCCATCTTATTCATCAGTGCGAGACCCACCATCTTCATCAGTACGAGACCTAGTATCATCTTCAGTGCGAGACAGGCACGAGACAGAGCGTGATCTAAGTTGGCGGGGCAGAGGCAATAAGTCCCCATCTTCATGTCAACTTCTTGGGAGAAACAACTAGTGGGCAGTGGCAATAAGTCCCCTTGGTAATCTAGAAGTTATCCCAGCACCCCAGTTGGTGGGCAGAGGCAATAAGTCCCCATAGTATACCAACCAGGAGCATTGGAACGGGTTTCGGTCCCCAGAAGCATCCGAGCATCATCAGCATCGTCAGCATCGTCAGCATCATCCGCATCATCAGCATCAACATCATCAACATTAGCATCATCAACATCATCAGCATAAAAGCATCACTAGCATATTAGCATTCCTGCATCTACACATTTATTTCATTTTCATCATTTTTAGGTAGTCAACGCCCTAGAATAGCTTGACATCTTTTCATTCGGTTTAGGTAGTCGACGCCTTCGAATAGCTCGACATAACTTCATCTTCGCTTATAGGTAGTCAACGCCTTAGAACCTCTTGACATTATTTCATTTTGTTTCTTACTTTTAGGTAGTCAACGCCTTAGAAAAGCTTGACATCATTTTCATCATCTTCAGGTAGTCAACGCCTTAGAATCGCTTGACATTTACTTCGTCATTTCATTTTTTGGGTAGTCAACGCCTTAGAATAGCTTGACATCGTTTCACTTTTAGGTAGTCAACTCCTTAGAATTGCTTGACATCTTTTTCATACTCACTCATAGGTAGTCAGCGCCTTAGAATAGCTCGACACAAACCACATACAGGGTCTTTTAAGATCCCAAACTTTGGGGTGTCACTCTGGCATCAACTAGTCTTTTCATCTTCATTACAAAGCCTAGTTGACGGGGGGCAATCTGTTATACCCAAAATTTCAACCCCCCCCGGAGTAGTCTCTAAGGCATACGTGTTACAAAGGGCAAAAAGGGGTCAAAAAGCACCAAGGCGGGATTTTCCAATGACATTATCGGGATTTTCTATTTTCATATGACTTGTTCATTATCTCCAAACACTTCCAAATATCATAGTCATTATGAAAGGTATTTCATGATTTTCTGATAATATTTATTCTGGAAATTTAGCTTTTAATTCATATTATAAGCTAATTTCTTTAATTAACACATGAAATAACCTCAAAATAGAAATAATAAAAGGTTTCCAAATTAAAATAAAATTGTCACATGGTTAGCATGACTACATACAGTCATAAACCTGAAATTATTTTATTTGGAACCTTAACCCAAAATTTAAAAGAGAAATTCAATCATTTTTGCAATTTTCTCTCTCCTATGGAAAATACCGAAATCAAAACAAAACGTCATGAAATTTTAAACAAGATAGAGGATGATTATTAGAGACTAATGCCGTTGGAATTTTGTTATTTCGACTTTCCAATAATAAGTTATGAATTATGGGAGATTCCAGATTGTGAGATTTTTATCTACTCGGTTATTTATCAAAATAACCCGATTCCAACTCTCAAAATTCTTAAAATCATCCTTTATCTTCAGTTAAAATTTCATAATTTTTATCGGCTGAAACATATTTTAAAAAATCAGATTCCCTTAGAGCACAAAATCAGGGTTTCAGATAAAAATCTTGTTCTATCAACATGGCCTTACTCTTTCTATAAAAGGACCTTCCAAAAACGACCTAGGCAGAGGAGAACACTTCCAAAGTCAGAAAACACAGCCACAAACTTTCTCCCCACGTTTTAACACTTCCAAGCCTCAAATCAATACCGAAACACTGCAGAAATCACCCCGAAATCACCAAAAACTCATCCTTTCTTCTCCTATTGAACTTCCAAGCACCAAAAAACACAAAACCACCACAAAAACAGAAGAGAGAGAAACGTCCTTAACAGCATAAAGAAGAAACAGCATAAAAGAAGGAGGAGTAGAAGCACAATTCGAAGTCAATCCAAAACCGGCATCAACGAAGCACCAAAAGATCCCCGTTGTGAAGAGTCTCATTAAATCCGAAGGTAAAACAGGTTGAAGTCATGTTTTCTGACTTTGTTCAACTTTACTACTCTGTGTTAAAATTTGGAGTCGAATTGACTTTTTATCGCTTCTGAATTAGCGTTTGTTTTCGCTTCTGCCCAATAACTTGTTTGCTAAGTTTCGTGTTTAATTCGAATTCAAATTGTAAACTTTCAATCACTAACGTGTTTAGAATCTTTCAGGCTACCTACCCATAAAATTTGAGCCAGAAACACCGCCGGGAGCCACCCAAACGCCGCTGTCCGAGGGCGGTCCGCACCCACGGACGCTATGTCCGGGGTCCCGGACGCCCTGTCCGAAAGCCGGACGCCCCCGGACGGTGGCGGGATATTTTTATTTTCAAAATTTAGGGTTTTATAAAACATGTCCGGGCCCACGAACGTCCTGTCCGTGGCCCCGGACTTTTCAAAATCTCGTTTCTGTTTAAATTTGACTTTTCTGTGTAATTAAGTTAACTAGGGTCCTGGGTTCGGACATTAGGTCCGTAGCCACGGACGAAAACAAAACTTGACCTAATTCTGCCTCCGAAACCCTAGTTTAGGTATTTTAATTTCCACTTTAATTTTCTGTCAAAAATGTTAAAAAAAAAAAACAGAAGCGCGCACTTAGGTTAAAAACGACTCGTAATAGCCGTAATTAAACTAAGTAGAGGAAAAACGACTTCTAGGGGTAATAAAAGTAATTGAACCCTAATTAAGTCGAATATCAAGCCCCCGAACCCGAACTCTCCTTTCCTAATTTGATCTAGGTTAAAATTGGTGGCGACTTAATAGGTTCCAGTGAGCTAGCTTAGGTTTTAATAATTTTTGTTATGACATAGTTATTAATCTTAGGTTATAAGTGGACCTAAAACCAGTTAGATCCTAATCAACTTTAATCAACATAGGATAGGGTTTAAAATCGAGGCTCACACTCTTAATAGGTTCCAGTGAGCTAGCTTAGGTTTTAATAATTTTTGTTATATGACATAGTTATTAATCTTAGGTTATAAGTGGACCTAAAACCCAGTTAGATCCTAATCAACTTTAATCAACATAGGGATAGGGTTTAAAATCGAGGCTCACAGACTGGCGACTTGCTGGGACAAACTTCTTAATTTTTTTAACTTGTTAATTTTAAGAAAGAGGGCTTCTTAACTTGAAATGTTTATTTATGGCTTTTACTATGTTGATTGGACTTTTGTGCGCATTTAATTTGCACCCTTGCATCATATGAGAGCGAGGGTCCACGCAAACTAATTTCACCCGGGACCCATTTGAGGGTCCCTGTCAGGGACTCACACCTTTTAGGTGATGTGAATAAGCGGGGTCAAAGAGGAGGATGTCGTATAACCACATCCCTTAATACTGGGCTTTAGCCCCAAGCGTTTTCCTGGCAGTGTCCTTACCTAGCCCAATGTTTGGGTCAGTCAAAAGACCGACCGTAGACGCACACCTTAGGTGATGTGAAAAAAGTGGGGAAGCCCAAAGAGAATAGCGTGCAAGCCCTATTCCTTTGTGGTTGACCTGGGCCCGCGCCCCAAGCACCTCTCCGGATCGATCCATACCCGGTTCTATTTAAACGTCTAGTGAGGACATGTTGAATTTGTGTGGGCCTTGTTTGCTTGTATGATCGGCCCACTACTCAGCCTAGAGATTGATAGGAACTTCTCCTACATCAACCTAGCCCAACACAATTGGCAGCTCTATTTGTTTGCGGCCCAGAGGCCCTGTTTGGTTTAACATGTGAGTCGTTCGGGCTTCGGCCCAAAAGCCTAGACTTAGGTGATTTCTCTTCTGCCCAATTTGAATTATCTAATTAGTTCTAGGCCCATAAAAAAGAAATTCACCTGAACATGAAATTACTCAAAGTCTTGAAAATAAAACATTCTTTGGCTTAGCAACCATCTTCTCTGACCCAAAGAAAGTTAGGCCCATTCGTGATTTAGGGACCATTCCAGCTCATGCGCTTTACTCAGGCCCAAACACATTCCGGCCCAAGGGCTCATTCTAGTCTAGGTAGACTTCTTATCAGACCCTAGATCTAGGTGTCACCTCTCAGGCCCAATCAAAACCATCTGTTTAGATTTCAGTCCAAATTCGAGTTCATAGTCTAAAAGATACTTCAGCCCAAACACCTCATTTTCTGGGTATCCTGGCCCACTTGCTTTCAGCCTAAGCCTGTTTCGATCTATCTTGTGAAGTGTCATTCTCACCGTAGTGTCTTTCAACCCACTTCCTCTTGTTAGCTAATAATGGACTTCTTGGAAACAGGCAAGCCCGAATCCAGATATGGCAAAGAAGGAAATCCGATCAACACGGGTGCCCAGTTGGCCGCTGTGCAGCAAAGGTGCAAGGTCTTGGAGTCCATTGTCGAGGAATTGAGGAGTAAGGCTAATCTCCAGGGGACAAACCAGCACACTCTGGAAAAGCTTGTGGATGAAAATCTTAACCGTAGTTACATCGAGATTGACTCCGTTAGGGCCCAAGATCCTCAAACACGTGGGGGGAAGGATGTTCCTGACAACCAACTAGCTGCAGAGGTTAAAAGGGTTTTTAAAAGGATTGAGCGCATAGAGAAAGCCAACAAACCAGCTGGCTTCGATTATTTCCCCCAGCGTCATATCCTGAAGTTGATCTTCCCCCAAAGCTGAAGCTGCCTACACTCGCTTTGTACAAGGGTTCCTCGGATCCACAGATTCATTTGGCTATGTTCGACCGGGAAATGTCCATGGGCTCAACGACATGCAAAAAGCCAATGTTTTTGCACGCTATCTAGACGACTCCTCAGCGTTGGTATCTCACTCAGAAGATGAATACCAAAACCTACGAGGAGGTTTGCGAGGCTTTCCTAAATCATTTTGAGTATGCTAAGAACCTCGAGGTCACCAAAATTGATCTGGCAGGAACTCGACAGAAAGACGGTGAGTCCGTGTCTGACTTCATCAAGCGTTGGAGAAGAAAGGCTGTAGCCATGCCTACCAAAATGGACGAGCAAGAGCAAATCCGCATGATAATTGAGAACATGCGAAAACAACACAACCGTGAGCTAAAATTTATGTACTTTCCGAGTTTGGACATGTTGATGGGACAAGTTGGTATTCTAGAGGAAAGGATTCATAAGGAAGGGTTAGCTCGAGTGCTCAAGAAACTCCGGCAGTGGCTCCAAATTACCTAAGCCAGGACCAGAAAAGGCTTATCTTCAGCCAGTAGCTTGCGCTCAAAGCAGTTTCCCAGAATTGAATGTGGTTCAACGACCTAGAGCCCCATCAAAATCTTAGAGCGGTACCCTTACCACGCCGAGATTCATCGCAAAGGGAATTCACCAACATTGGCCGAGCACCAAGTCAGGCGTTTGAAGAGCTTCAGAAGAGAAACCTGCTACAGCCCCTGGCCCCTCGGCCGGGAACCACTCATTTGGGGAGGCATCTTAATCAATTCTGCCACTACCATCAGTTGCCTGGCCATTATGCTGACAATTGCCGAGCATTGAGGCAGATTCAAGACCTCCTCGAGCAAGGAGTCCAATTTTTCTAAGTATGCAGATCGTTTTATTTATGTTTTCCTGCATCTTCAAATTTTCCTAGTAGCTTATTTTCTTAGTAAGTTTTCAGTCACCTCAGATTGTAATCTTTATGTTTCTTTCATAAATAAAATCATAGTTCCATTTTCACAATTTCTGTACAAACAATTTTTCATTCATTCATTGAAAAACAAAAATGTTTCTCAAGGAAAGGGATCACAGAGTAATCATTTCTCGACTATGGAATAGAACGATTTGTCTCTTGTTTCTAAAAGTTGAACATGCCACGTTAAACACCACAGCTCACCCCTAAACAAACCACATTGCGGTTCGGGGTCCACATTTGTCAAATTGTCATCATAAACCCTGGATTAATACTGGGGGCAATCTAAGTTTAAGTTTGTCATCTTTTATCTTTTGTTTAAATGTGCGAACGAGTATCCGAGTGAAAATCTCACGAGAGTGTCTTGAGTGGAAAAACCATGAGTGAGCGAGCGTGTCATTTTTACACGACTCCGGTGAGACCACATTCAAAGGTAAGGTAAATGGCATAACTCCGACCGAAGGAGATAATTTTAAATTTACTCTTAGACCTGCGAAAAGTAACAAAGAACGGATACACAACTATCAGGGATGACGAAGCACCTAGGTACAGCACCACATAGCCAAAAGCTTGTAAACCCTGTCATTAAACCCTAGGCACCCCCGCTGAGCCTTTCATATATCCCTTTTCGATATTATGAGTTCCACAAAATAACCCGGCCAATGATGAATGTCCGACCCGGTGACCAAAGGAGGCAAGGAGCCCGACTCTCAGATAACATTCTCATCAGTCCAAAGAAGCAATGCCGCTATCAGCATGACGAAGCGATCCGCAAATGGTCCCAGAGTGACACAGGATCAAAAGAGCTCACATCAAAACAACTCTCGAAGCCCAAAACCGGGAAACACAAGAACCCCAAAGGCAAAGACAAGAAAGGATAAAACAAAAAGGCAAACCCGAAGTGCCTTGAAGAAATCCAAATGACGAAAAGAGAAATGGTGTAAAGGACAACTTCAAAAGTCCAAGTCCAGGAGCTCGAAAACAACGTCAACATGAAGCAGTTAGACGACTTCAAGACAAGGAAGATGAATCTGAGAGAAGATGCAAGTTGTAGCTTTGGTCACCCATTTAAGCTCCACATACCTCAAATATCCCTCCATGATCCCGTCATCTTTCATCACACCCTATGGCCACGTTATAAGCTTTAAAGACTTCCGACTTGATAGTTGTGTATCTAATCACGTGAAAGTAACAGATCGAATGCGTAAATCCACCAAATGTCAAATTCAATGGTCTAGAAGTTGTGACCGTGAGCAGAAAACAAGTACAAGCATCAAACACGCTGAGTGTAGGTTAGGAAGCACCACATCGAAACATAAGCCGTGACCCTGTGAGGACGAGACTCGTTCGCGCGCTTAATCAAAGAAAATACCGGGGGCAATCGATCGTTTCGATCGATTGCCATGAACTTTAGCTCAGATTGTCCTAAGGAAAGATACTGGGGGCAATTGTTGGTTCCAACAATTGCCATGTCAACACCAATTAAAACCCAAAGCTTGAGCACCACCATCCCACCACAGGCACACATAAGCCCTTACCACCACACACACTCTCAAGCCCGTTATTAGCCTTACCTCCACAAAAACATCAGGCCCGTCATAACCCTGACCACCATCCAAAATCACAGCCTAATCCCAGATCTATCACAAATCCTGAACACCGGAAAAAGCCTTTAACACCACAACAAACACCACACACTTCCACCAATGACATGTTCATTTTTCAAGAAACAAATTGCAGATATGAAATTTTTAGTCAGGAAATGATCATTTCACTTCCCTTTTTCAGCAGAGTCTTTCTCGAGCATTGCCATGTTTGGCACATTTTTCAACAGTTCCTTGTTTTGGGCAAGCTTCCAACAAACACTCTAGTTGCATTTTACATAACACCTCAACATTGCCATGTTTGGCACCTTTTCCAACAATTTCCTGTTTTGAACGAGTATCTTTCATATATTTTGATTGCATACATCTTATCATCATTGCCATGTTTGACACTCCAGTAATCAGTTTTCATCATTTGCACGAGACCATTATCCTCCTAACTTATTTTTAGTTCGAGACCCAAAATCGGTGCAAGGCCCTGCAGATTCCTCATTTAGTACGAGACCTAGCATCTTCATTCAGTATGAGACCTGGAATCAGTGTGAGTTCCATCTTTTTCTTCATCCATTCAGTACGAGACTTCAGTTCGAGACCCATCTTATTCATCAGTGCGAGACCCACCATCTTCATCAGTACGAGACCTAGTATCATCTTCAGTGCGAGACAGGTACGAGACAGAGCGTGATCTAAGTTGGCGGGGCAGAGGCAATAAGTCCCCATCTTCATGTCAACTTCTTGGGAGAAACAACTAGTGGGCAGTGGCAATAAGTCCCCTTGGTAATCTAGAAGTTATCCCAGCACCCCAGTTGGTGGGTAGAGGCAATAAGTCCCCATAGTATACCAACCAGGAGCATTGGAACGGGTTTCGGTCCCCAGAAGCATCCGAGCATCATCAGCATCGTCAGCATCGTCAGCATCATCCGCATCATCAGCATCAACATCATCAACATTAGCATCATCAACATCATCAGCATAATAAGCATCACTAGCATATTAGCATTCCTGCATCTACACATTATTTCATTTTCATCATTTTTAGGTAGTCAACGCCCTAGAATAGCTTGACATCTTTTCATTCGGTTTAGGTAGTCGACGCCTTCGAATAGCTCGACATAACTTCATCTTCGCTTATAGGTAGTCAACGCCTTAGAACCTCTTGACATTATTTCATTTTGTTTCTTACTTTTAGGTAGTCAACGCCTTAGAAAAGCTTGACATCATTTTCATCATCTTCAGGTAGTCAACGCCTTAGAATCGCTTGACATTTACTTCGTCATTTCATTTTTTGGGTAGTCAACGCCTTAGAATAGCTTGACATCGTTTCACTTTTAGGTAGTCAACGCCTTAGAATTGCTTGACATCTTTTTCATACTCACTCATAGGTAGTCAGCGCCTTAGAATAGCTCGACACAACCACATACAGGGTCTTTTAAGATCCCAAAATTTTGGGGTGTCACTTTGGCATCAACTAGTCTTTTCATCTTCATTACAAAGCCAAGTTGACGGGGGGCAATCTGTTATACCCAAAATTTCAACCCCCCCGGAGTAGTCTCTAAGGCATACGTGTTACAAAGGGCAAAAGGGGTCAAAAAGCACCAAGGCGGGATTTTCCAATGACATTATCGGGATTTTCTATTTCATATGACTTGTTCATTATCTCCAAACACTTCCAAATATCATAGTCATTATGAAAGGTATTTCATGATTTTCTGATAATATTTATTCTGGAAATTTAGCTTTTAATTCATATTATAAGCTAATTTCTTTAATTAACACATGAAATAACCTCAAAATAGAAATAATAAAAGGTTTCCAAAATTAAAATAAAATTGTCACATGGTTAGCATGACTACATACAGTAATAAACCTGAAATTATTTTATTTGGAACCTTAACCCAAAATTTAAAAGAGAAATTCAATCATTTTTGCAATTTTCTCTCTCCTATGGAAAATACCGAAATCAAAACAAAACGTCATGAAATTTTAACACAAGATAGAGGATGATTATTAGAGACTAATGCCGTTGGAATTTTGTTATTTCGACTTTCCAATAATAAGTTATGAATTATGGGAGATTCCAGATTGTGAGATTTTTATCTACTCGGTTATTTATCAAAATAACCCGATTCCAACTCTCAAAATTCTTAAAAATCATCCTTTATCTTCAGTTAAAATTTCATAATTTTTATCGGCCTGAAACATATTTTAAAAAATCAGATTCCCTTAGAGCACAAAATCAGGGTTTCAGATAAAAATCTTGTTCTATCAACATGGCCTTACTCTTTCTATAAAAGGACCTTCCAAAAACGACCTAGGCCAGAGGAGAACACTTCCAAAGTCAGAAAACACAGCCACAAACTTTCTCCCCACGTTTTAACACTTCCAAGCCTCAAATCAATACCGAAACACTGCAGAAATCACCCCGAAATCACCAAAAACTCATCCTTTCTTCTCCTATTGAACTTCCAAGCTCCAAAAACACACAAAACCACCACAAAAACAGAAGAGAAACGTCCTTAACAGCATAAAGAAGAAGGAGTCAGAAGCACAATTCGAAGTCAATCCAAAACCGGCATCAACGAAACACCAAAAGATCCCCGTTGTGAAGAGTCTCATTAAATCCGAAGGTAAAACAGGTTGAAGTCATGTTTTTCTGACTTTGTTCAACTTTACCTACTCTGTGTTAAAATTTGGAGTCGAATTGACTTTTTATCGCTTCTGAATTAGCGTTTGTTTTCGCTTCTGCCCAATAACTTGTTTGCTAAGTTTCGTGTTTAATTCGAATTCAAATTGTAAACTTTCAATCACTAACGTGTTTATAATCTTTCAGGCTACCTACCCATAAAATTTGAGCCAGAAACACCACCGGGAGCCACCCAAACGCCGCTGTCCGAGGGCGGTCCGCACCCACGGACGCTATGTCCGGGGTCCCGGACGCCCTGTCCGAAAGCCGGACCCCGGACGGTGGCGGGATATTTTTATTTTCAAAATTTAGGGTTTTATAAAACATGTCCGGGCCCACGGACGTCCTGTCCGTGGCCCCGGACTTTTCAAAATCTTGTTTCTGTTTAAATTTGACTTTTCTGTGTAATTAAGTTAACTAGGGTCCGTGGGTTCGGACATTAGGTCCGTAGCCTGATAAGTGCAAAACATATAGACTTTTTAGGGTTTAATCACCTTATTAATTGTAGCATTTTTAGTAATGTTTCTCACTTATCTAGGGTTTTTCCTATAAATATGTTGTTATATTAACTGATGTATTTTATGTGTTAAATTGTAGGAAAAATACCTAAAACATACATATGTTTATAAGGGATTAAAATGGTCACGTGAGGAAGAACAACATACACGCACGAATTGCATGCAACCGCCCACTAAGGGGCGGACCACTCTCATGCAACCGCCAGGCGGACGTGACAGAGTGTACCGCTAGTTATCAGGCGGACGTGATAGAGTGTACCGCTAGTTATCAGGCGGACGTGACAGAGTGTACCGCTAGTTATCTAGCGGACAAGAGCTAGAGGATCGCGAGGCGGTTGAGACAGAGATGACCGCCACTTAACAGGCGGACAACATACAGAGGAGACCGCTAAATAAGTGGCGGACACGTGTAAATGTGTAGGAAATCAACGGGTTATCTTCTACGCCAACTCGCTCTGCAACTTGAGACGGCGCCTACCAGAAATCACGCCCGCGTTTCAGCCTGTCCCCTGCGCAATCAATAGCTGCAATCAATGGGGAGCTGCAATCAACGAGCTCAATCAGTGAGCTGATGAGCTGCTGCTCTATTCTTCTTCCTCTATAAATACGAGCTTCATTCCTCCTTATCCGGTGTCCTTCCGGAGGCTCCTTCCGTGGTTCCTCTGGAGTTCCAACTCACACACCATCTCATTTCTCTCCTTCCGCCTTCTCCATTTTATTTATTTTACAGTCCACTAAATCCACCTCTAGCCTACGTAAATAGCAGAGTGAGACGGAGTGATTACGGATGATTTCTATTACTCTTATCTCTGTCTATCTATTTAATATGTTAGGCTAGTTTACATATGCTTAGGGAATAATTATTATGTTCTGTATTAATTATGCAATGTTTTTACTGGTTTAAATTTAATGAAGTTTGTTACGCTTAAAGGATTTTTCTCGCCTTTTTAATAAATGTCATGAGTTTATTAAATTGCTTGCTAAGTCTATTTTGATCAGACCAGGTGATAAATAGATAGGTTGATTAAGCCGTAAATCTGGAGAAAGCTCTATTATGATTTAATGAGTTAGTATTTTCAGATGCAATTATATTTCCTGGAATTTAATGTCCGTTTACATAAGAGTGCTCGAACCTTGATTAGACCGAGCATTTCTGGTAAACGAGTTCTTATGAGGCTATGACTTAGTCCTTAGGATAATTTAAGGAATTTTGCCAAACAATTATAATTAAACCAGTAGGAATAGCATGAAAGAGCAGATAATATTAATCTGAACCAGAGTCCCGTTTAGTTTATTTGCTTACTTAGTTAATTTTATTAACTGTTTTTATTTATATTTAACAAGTCAATTAATCCCCCCTCTTTGTGACACGCTTAGGTACTATAATATGTATATTAGTCCCGTGGTTCGATATCCGGTCGCTTACATTTCACTATACTACTGCGACCGGGATTTGTTTGCAGCCCGACGTTTATTTTGGGTTTTAATTTCTTTTCTTTAATTTTAATTACACCACTTAAACCACTCACAATATAACGTCTGCAAAATGGCGCCGTTGCCGGGGACTAGATTTATTCTAGTTCCTAAGCTCCGGATTATTCACCTGTTAATTATAAATATTTTGTTCTCTTAAATATGTTAATAATTTTTCTATATTATTTTCGTTTATTGTCAATATTAATTATCTGCTATATTTTGTCAATAATAATTATCTAATAATCTGTTAATATTAATTGGACATTTGGACAAATTGGACACCTGACTTTGGCCATCTAACTTCGGACATCTAACTTTTAACATCTAATTCTAACTTCTAACATTTTATTTTCATTGTCTCTAACATTTTATTTCCATTGTCCTTAACACTTAATTTTCATTGTCCTTAACATTTAATTTTATGTAATCTAACTACTAATTATTAATTTTTGTGTACTAATGTTTATCTCTTATTCTTTATTGTTACATTAAAATCAAAAAAAAAAAACGAACAGGGGTTGTCCGCGAGGACAACCGCCCCGTTTGCGAGCGGACTCCACACACCAGACCACCTCGCGGACTTCACACTCCTGTCCACCTCGCGGACTCCACAGCCTTGTCGCCACTTAACTCGCGGACGGCTCACTCTTGTCCGCCTCATAAACGAGCGGACGCCACTCAAGAGACCGCCTCGCGGACGCTACTCGATATGGAAAAAAAAAGAGGGCGAAGCGCTGCGTTCCAGTTCTTCCCCAAAATTCATTTCGAACTCGAGCAGCCCCAGAGAAGAACAACGAGCCGCGCGACTCCCCTCCTCTTCAATTTGCCACAACTTCTTCAATTCTTCATCAAATCTTGCAAGGTTAGTACCGAAATCTTCGTTTTTCAATTCTCTACGTTTCTATAGCTTCAAATCTGTAAATGATGAACTACATTAGGAGAAATTAAGGACTGAAGTTTCGAATCCCTAATTCCTAAAATTCGAAAATTTCGAACTCTAATTGCTAATTTGTCTCGAATTTGTCCTATATTTGTCATAATCTACATACACAAGGTTAAATTTTCGCTTAGTACACTTAGTTTGGGTGTTTTTGTTGAATTCGAAAATTGAAGGATGATAGTTACGAAAATCCATTGTTAAAACTAGCATTTTTCAGTTTTATTTAGCCTTGATTATTAAACGAGTATAGATTATGATTATAGGTTATTATTTATAGATTCGATTGATGACGGTATTAATATACCTTGATTCTGACTGAATTTTTTGTGGAGAAACGAAGAATTTTAGGGGAGACTCTGTCGAATTTTCGACAGAATTTGTGTTGTATAATTATTCTGTTTATGTTTTATTATTTGTTCATCTTTTTTCTATTTTTATTAATTTACGGAGTTGTTTATGTTAAATACTAATGTTCTGTTTGATATTAATTTATGTGTTGTTTATTAACATTTTCGTTGTTATTAATTGTTAATTTTTATAATGTTGTTCTTGGTTGATTTTTATGCTGTTTTTGTTTATTAATTTTTATGTTATTATTTGTCTAGTAAATTTTCATGTTATTGTTATTACTTTGTTTGATATTTAATATTTAATTGTTATGCTGTTAATGTTGTTTGCTTTTAATTTTAAATATATATTAGTATGCCTCGTATTCGTGGTGGCGACTGCCCTGGAGCATCATCTTCTTCTGCACCTAGTCTTCTGGACGATGGTTTTGTCTCAGTAGAGGCTCGTGCCTGGTTCGAACAGGGCAAGGACTTTATCATAGAGAGGAAATTTGAGCCGGCAGTGCTAGAGGCTGCAGGGGTGGATACTCTATTTGCCAGGCTAGGACTTTCAGAGGTCCTAAGGTTAGGAGAGGGAGTCTTTGCTCCGGACTTAGCTAGAGAGTTCTATGCTAATGCCCGGACAGGCGATATGAGCATTACTTCTTATGTACGCCATAGCCCCGTGGAGGTCACACCCTCGACTTTCACCTCTCTCTTGCACATCCCGGATGCTCCTGGTGATATCCGAGGATTCACAGAGGAGTACTTGCAGAGGTCGAAGTCCAGGTGGCTTCAGGCTGTAGGTCGGAGGACCCGACGTAGAGGGGAGGAGGAGAAGGATGTCCTCCCGTTCGCTAGCTTCCCCACGCTGACTCAGAGGCTTCTCCTGGAGATCCTCAGTCATCAGATTCGCCCATCTGGGGTGCATGATGCTTCTGATGAGGATTGTGCCTTACTGGACTATTTCCTAGGTCCATTTCCACCCGCTCAGCGCCTCTCCTTCAGCCACGTCATGTTCGGCCAGCTCTATAAGGTGGTCTCCTACATGAGGACGAAGAAGAAGAAGATCACTCCCATTTTTCCCTTCTTCCTCAGTCTCCACATTATCGGTACTGTCCCATTCCCAGCAGGGTTCAGGGAGACTTTAGATCTCCGTTCAGCGAAGCGCCCAGTGTCTTTGCTGACTGTGCGGAGCTGGGGCTTTTTGCGCTCAGATGACGGTACTGGGTTAGGAGTGCCACTGCTCGGTCTTCCACTGCATCTTCCACAGCAGCGGGGACCTCTACTGGAGCTACACACTCAGCCGATCCTGACCCACCGTCCGCACAGGGAGAGGAGCCTTATAGGCCGACTACTGATATGATGCAGACCCCTGCTCCTGTGCCCTACTCCACAGATCTACAGGCTCAGTTCCAGACCTTCCATCAGATGCAGCAGCAGATGCATCAGAGGTTTGAGAGCTTTGAGCAGACTCAGCAGAGGATGCTGGCTGAGCAGTCACAGATGATGCAGCGCCTGGGTCGGAGTGACGAGTTGTATTCACGAGTGGTACAGCGCTTAGACCAGGGTGACCAGTTGCAGGCACAGACCGCTCAGCTCATGCAGCGTCTCCTCGATCAGTCAGGCCAGGGACCAGCACAGCCTCCACCACCACCACAGTGATTTTATTTTATTGTTATTTTAATTTCATTTTATATTTCTCTGACTTTTTGTAGACTATTACTGTTTAAACCTTGTGCTAACATTTGATATATTCAGGAGGTAACAGTGTGGTTTACTTTATGATTTATTTTATGAATTTTATATTATGTTTTTCATATTTTATTTCTTTTGGTCATTTGAGTTCTGCTGGCTATATATGATTTTCTTTTCAGAACAAATTCGATGTCGAATATATAGCTGAACTCACCTTTGGAAAGCAACCTCAGTTGCTTTGGCATTTCAATATCTTCGGTTGAACACTTGCGCAAACTCAAGTGTGAGGAACGTCTCACCCCTGCCAAGCTCTAAGTGTGAGGAAGGATACCTTCCTCAATCTACGATACAAGGGGAGTTTCATTCTCATTATTATATTAATGTTCAACCTACTTGCATTTAATCCTTTATGAGTCTGTCATAATTTGAAAGGTCATTTTCTTGATTTTAATTCTGAACAATGAGGACATTGCTCCTCTTAAGTGTGAGGAAGGAAAGACCTTTCCCTGAAAATATGACAGCTGTTCGATAATGCCACACTCACTTATTGCTACTCTAAACTGCCTAAATTAAAAAAAAATTGTAAAAATGAGATAAATAATTGTAGAAGTGTCTGAAATTATGTCAAGTGACAACTGAAAGGTAGTTTTATTTCAAGGAGTTTGTATAAAATTATTTTCCTTCAAAATACTCTATTTTTACTCAAATATGATAGATCTGCTAGTTGTAAAAATCAATTTAGTTTAGCTTGGGATTATGGAAATATGTGGAAAGTCAAGGAAAGAGAAGGATAAAGACAAGGTACTCCGCTGTTTATGAATTTTTCTAAACCAAAAACAGGCCTCGTCTATCTGGTTATTAAGTTCTTTGGGGTGCTTTAACACCTGTCTACCTAAGGTCTCGTGACCTGGGATAGAAGACCCAACACCGCTACAAAGATAGAGAGAAAAGTCTAGGGTACAGAAAAATAATGCAATTAAAAAATATATTATATAAATAATATGTGCTTTGTCTATACAATTTGCACATTCAAAAAAAAAAGTGTAAATAAATAAATTGCAATTTATGTTTATGAACATGAGTATGTGGTGTTGAAAGGTATTGCGGAATAAGGCATTACTTCACACCCCTTGTCATCCCGGGTTAGTGAATGAAATTGGTTGGAAATCCCAGGTTAATCTAACTTGTTTTCTGCAGTCGTTTTTCTATGCTTTTATTAAATTGTTCTTTTCACTTTGCTAAAACCTACTTCTAAGAGCAGAATTATTCTCTCGATTGTCACTTTGTCTAAATTCCCTTCTACACTTATTTAATCTTGTTTTATTATTAAGGCTTAGAGATAATTATATTCCTTATTTGCTTGAGGACAAGCAAAAGTCAAGTGTGAGGAAGTTTGATAAGTGCAAAACATATAGACTTTAGGGTTTAATCACCTTATTAATTGTAGCATTTTTAGTAATGTTTCTCACTTATCTAGGGTTTTTCCTATAAATATGTTGTTATATTAACTGATGTATTTTATGTGTTAAATTGTAGGAAAAATACCTAAAACATACATATGTTTATAAGGGATTAAAATGGTCACGTGAGGAAGAACAACATACACGCACGAATTGCATGCAACCGCCCACTAAGGGGCGGACCACTCTCATGCAACCGCCAGGCGGACGTGACAGAGTGTACCGCTAGTTATCAGGCGGACGTGACAGAGTGTACCGCTAGTTATCAGGCGGACGTGACAGAGTGTACCGCTAGTTATCTAGCGGACAAGAGACAGAGGATCGCGAGGCGGTTGAGATAGAGATGACCGCCACTTAACAGGCGGACAACATACAGAGGAGACCGCTAAATAAGTGGCGGACACGTGTAAATGTGTAGGAAATCAACGGGTTATCTTCTACGCCAACTCGCTCTGCAACTTGAGACGGCGCCTACCAGAAATCACGCCCGCGTTTCAGCCTGTCCCCTGCGCAATCAATAGCTGCAATCAATGGGGAGCTACAATCAACGAGCTCAATCAGTGAGCTGATGAGCTGCTGCTCTATTCTTCTTCCTCTATAAATACGAGCTTCATTCCTCCTTATCCGGTGTCCTTCCGGAGGCTCCTTCCGTGGTTCCTCTGGAGTTCCAACTCACACACCATCTCATTTCTCTCCTTCCGCCTTCTCCATTTTATTTATTTTACAGTCCACTAAATCCACCTCTAGCCTACGTAAATAGCAGAGTGAGACGGAGTGATTACGGATGATTTCTATTACTCTTATCTCTGTCTATCTATTTAATATGTTAGGCTAGTTTACATATGCTTAGGGAATAATTATTATGTTCTGTATTAATTATGCAATGTTTTTACTGGTTTAATTTAATGAAGTTTGTTACGCTTAAAGGTTTTTCTCGCCTTTTTAATAAATGTCATGAGTTTATTAAATTGCTTGCTAAGTCTATTTTGATCAGACCAGGTGATAAATAGATAGGTTGATTAAGCCGTAAATCTGGAGAAAGCTCTATTATGATTTAATGAGTTAGTATTTTCAGATGCAATTATATTTCCTGGAATTTAATGTCCGTTTACATAAGAGTGCTCGAACCTTGATTAGACCGAGCATTTCTTGGTAAACGAGTTCTTATGAGGCTATGACTTAGTCCTTAGGATAATTTAAGGAATTTTGCCAAACAATTATAATTAAACCAGTAGGAATAGCATGAAAGAGCAGATAATATTAATCTGAACCAGAGTCCCGTTTAGTTTATTTGCTTACTTAGTTAATTTTATTAACTGTTTTTATTTATATTTAACAAGTCAATTAATCCCCCCTCTTTGTGACACGCTTAGGTACTATAATATGTATATTAGTCCAGTGGTTCGATATCCGGTCGCTTACATTCACTATACTACTGCGACCGGGATTTGTTTGCAGCCCGACGTTTATTTTGGGTTTTAATTTCTTTTCTTTAATTTTAATTACACCACTTAAACCACTCACAATATAACGTCTGCATAGCCACGGATGAAAACAAAACTTGACCTAATTCTGCCTCCGAAACCCTAGTTTAGGTATTTTAATTTCCACTTTAATTTTCTGTCAAAAAATGTTAAAAAATAAAAAAAAAACAGAAGCGCGCACTTAGGTTAAAAACAACTCGTAATAATCCGTAATTAAACTAAGTAGAGGAAAAACGACTTCTAGGGGTAATGAAAGTAATTGAACCCTAATTAAGTTGAATATCAAGCCCCCGAACCCGAACTCTCCTTTCCTAATTTGATCTAGGTTAAAAATTAGGTGGCGACTCTTAATAGGTTCCAGTGAGCTAGCTTAGGTTTTAATAATTTTTGTTATATGACATAGTTATAATCTTAGGTTATAAGTGGACCTAAAACCCAGTTAGATCCTAATCAACTTTAATCAACATAGGATAGGGTTTAAAATCGAGGCTCACACTCTTAATAGGTTCCAGTGAGCTAGCTTAGGTTTTAATAATTTTTGTTATATGACATAGTTATTAATCTTAGGTTATAAGTGGACCTAAAACCCAGTTAGATCCTAATCAACTTTAATCAACATAGGATAGGGTTTAAAATCGAGGCTCACACGAGCACACTCGGTCCATTTGCTACTCGCTTCTTCTAGCTTGGTTGACGAGGTGCGAGACGCTCAGTTGAGCGACCCTTACTTTACAGAGATCAGACAGAAAATCACAGAGGGTACCTTTGAGAACCGAAAGTATGACTTCAAACTGCATAAAGATGTTCTGATCCGATTAAATGGCAGATTATGCGTCCCCTGAAGCAATGCTGAGCTGAGGGATCGCATTCTGCGAGAGTCACACTGTTCTACATTGTCCGTCCATCCGGGAGCCTCCAAAATGTACAAAGACATGAAGAGGTACTTCTGGTGGTCAGGAATGAAATCCGACATGACTGAGTATGTTCTGAGGTGTCTCACTTGCCAGGAAGTGAAGTTTGAGCACCAAAGACCGGGAGGAATTGTGCAGTCTATGCCAATTCCGGAGTGGAAATTCTATGATATCTCTATGGATTTTGTTGTAGGACTCCCACCTTCCAGGGGAGGACTCAACATGATCTGGGTAGTAGTCGATCGCCTCACCAAGGTTGCCCGATTTATACCGATGAAGGACACCTGGAAGGTGGAGAAACTCGCTGAGCTATTCGACAAGGAGATCATTCGACACCACGGAGTCCCGAAAACCATTGTATCTAACTGTGACACCAGATTTCTTTTGAGATACCGGAGAGCGACACGGGAAGCGCTGGGTAATGAGTTGAAGCTTAGCACCGCCTTCCACCCACAGACCGACGGTCAGACAGAAAGGACCACCCGGACACTCAAGGACATGCTTAGAGCATGTGCCTTAAACATTCAGGGGAGCTGGATTGATAAGCTTCATCTAATCGAGTTTTCGTACAACAACAGTTATCACGCTTCGATTAAGATGTCGCTGATAAGTGTAAAATACATATACTTTTAACAGTATATTTGGTTTAATATTCATTATGAATTGGCTTATATTTCACACTTATCTTATAGTTTTTCTACTATTTATATTTTGATGTGAACTGATATATTTTATATTTAAAATGCAGGAAAACTATTGAATTTACATTAAAGATGTAACACCCCTACCGCTAATACCGTCATTACTGTCCAATCTCCTTATACAAACCAGGTTCACGCAGCGGATACTTACATACTCAACGGTGGGTGATACACTGTCGTTAGTCACCCACGTGACTAACAAGGCTACTACTACTACATACAGCATCGGTCTGATGGACCGGAATCCCGAGTACTACTCAATACAATACATACTCTCATTACATACTGAATACTACAATACTCCATTCGATACAATACTCCATTCAATACCATACTCCATTCAATACAATACTCCACATTTCCGTACAAGATAATACACCACGCATACCGAGTTTACTAGGTTCCGAAATCAATACAGTACTTCTCCTAAATTCATACATACTCACTAGGAGTCAATCTGCTACCCCTTCCTCACAAACTAGACACTTCTAATTATAAGGCGCGCCACCGGTCTCTTACCTTGACCGTGTTCACTCCGGGTACCTACACACTAAAAACGTTCCCCCGAGGGGGTCAGCTTTCGCTGAATATGATAACCGCATACCCCGCGTACTAGCGAGGGTACGCCGACCATTTGGTCGAATACATGCAATTCATTTTGCGATACATACATTCATACATACATACATACATGCTTTCATTCACGATACTTCAATACTACATAAGATATACATACATACGTACAGTACCATACATGCTTGGAAGACAATACAAGTCAACCAATACTTACCTACCATCTTTCGGGTTACTCATACACAATACATACTCATTACATACCCAATACACAATACGGAGGTACAATCCTCCAATACATACAAAGGTCCAGTTAGCCTCATTACACACCCGGGTTAGTCGGGTGTTCGATACTCTTTTACTTCCGGTCAATGACTTACAATAGTCAAGACCAATACACATACAATACTTACTTCTTACATACTTTACTTCCAGTAGTAGGTATAACCTCAGGGCAGGGATTACTACATCCCACCACCGGGCTTTATGGTGGCCCACTAATCCAGGATGCTACCCATTCAAGGGAATTGGTCCAAGGAAAAGATTACAGCCAGGATTCGGATCCAACCTCTTGTGTTTCCTTATACTCACGCGTGGCCGAAACTATATCGGACTTCTACTCATTCCATTTACTCATTACTCAAGTTAGGAGTTAGAATGTTAGGAATTAGTAAAGTCAATACTTCATTTCCATACATACATGCAATACTCAGGTACACAATACTTACACATGCTTCTCAATTCCATTCATTCATTTCATGAATTATACAAACTAATTGTTCAAAGAAATACAACAAGAACGGATAGTTCAAACACAGTTAAGTGCATTATAAATCTGATTCGTGCATTTATCTTATTGGTGATCACATAAGCACACAAATCGGGGTAACCAGGTTAGGATACAGAGCATGAAGAAATCATACCGTTCACCGTTGTATCCGCACTACCGGCTCCTTCGAGGATCAACTATTGGATTCCTATACATACATGAAGTAGTATGATCAATGATCTATTATTGATCTAACTTACTCCTTCATTGATATTCTCAATGTTTACTTACTACTCCTTTACATTCATACTTGGTTATAAAACCATTCCCTTCCTTATTACTTCTTAAGCTTGCTTCCTTACTCATTTACTTACTTTCTTACCATTACTACTTCGTTAATGATGTATTACTACATATATATACATATGTGTATATAGGCATATATACATGTATATATGATTACTATAATCATATAATTAAAACAATTTTTTTTTTGACTCGACCGGACTTGCGACCGACCTTGCAAGTCCGGTCCATTCCAGTAGGTTATATCGCGTGAAAATTCCAGGGCCGACCGACCTTGCAAGTCCGGTCACAAGGTCGGTCCATTCCAGTAAGTTTCGTATTTGAAAATTTTAGCCCGACCGACCTTGCAAGTCCGGTCGCAAGGTCGATCCATTCCAGTAGCTTGCATTACGGAAATTTTTCTGGCCGACCGAATTTGCAAGTCCGGTCGCAAGTTCGGTCCATTCCAGAAGGTTTCTGACGGGAGAAATTTCTGGTCCGACCGAACTTGCAAGTCCGGTCGCAAGGTCGGTCGACTCTAGAAGGTTTCCCGTCTTGTAAATCTGGGCTCGACCGACCTTGCAAGTTCGGTCCTAAGGTCGGTCCGGCCCAGTACTCCAGTTTTAAAATCTGTTTTTGGGTGTTTTCTTTACTCATTGTTTCCCCAATCTTTACCAATACTTTCCTACATGTTTACCACTCATTTAGATGTTCTAATTCACCTTAATTCATCCACCAACTTACTACTCAATTCTCACTCTCACTTACATATTTTTCCTCACTTCTTCTCAACACTTGTACTAGTTCCCATTTCACCAATACTACAGATTTTTGCTCTTTCCTCAAATGCTACAGATTTTCAATCTAACCTTTATTCTTCAATACTCTTACTACCAATACCACTACTAATATCCTCATTACATTACCTTCCACTCAATCCTTCCCATTATCTAGCTCCTTTCAAAATCTGTTACAAGGTGGTTTACTTCACACTTTAGGCTCTCCAAGCACACCTAGTTTCTCCTAGTTCCTCCAATGTGTTTTAACACTTCTTGTTACAGCTTCTACACTCTTTTATTCACATGCTACTACTACCGTTCCATAGTTACTAATCATCTCTACTAACTCCAATACACCGCTTGGTTTTTCCCATTACCTAACTCTCTTTCTACATCTGTTTCCAACATGATTGATCACTCATAACTACTACCAAAACACACCTAGTTTTTGTCTAGGTTATTCCCTCTCCTTATACATCTAAGTCCTCTAATTTCCATACAAATTTGGGCAGAGGTTCCCCTATATTTTTAACATTGCCCACACATTGTTTCGGCTCACAAATGCCCATTTATACAACTTGTTTATTCAAGGCATCAATGCTCACATTTCAGCTCCATCACAACACAATAAATTTCCTGCACATACACGTTTACTTCCCAATGTTCTACCCAAGCTTTTAAACATCTTTCAAAGGCCTCAAAACTGTTACATTCTATTCCTCATTATACTACAACATACCAATTACTCATTACCATATACATTACTCATTTTTACTACACAAAATATGTTACACCACAATACATAAACCAACTCAAGGTAAGAGCATTTACTTTGTGATTCTAGTTTCTCTTTCTTCCTTTCCCTTCCCTTCTTTTCTTCTTTCTTTTCCTTCCTTTCCTTTTTGTTCTCGGTTTCAAATGGAGTTCACACTCCAATGCTACAGCCCATATCAATACACAAATTCTAACTTAGAATTTCCTCCTTAAACTAGCCTAGGGTTTATACATGTTTAAGGTTTGAAGAGTATTACCTTCAACCACTAAGTGGAGTACTTGGCTAGCAAGAGAGCAAGATTCCAGCACCAATGAAGAGACCAAAATCGGCTGGAACAACAAGACACCAACAAGGGCTCATTTGGAATTTTCGTTTTGCAAGTAGGGGCTGGAAAAAGATGGAGTTTCAAGATTATTTTTACCTCAAAATGATAAGGAGATGGAGGTGCTTCCAATGGTGGTCTCAAACCTTCAAATGGAGAATACCCATGGAGATGAAAGTAGTGGTTTTCGATTTTTGAAAGGAGGAAGGTGTTCTCCTTGGCAAGGGGATTTCAATGGTGTAATTTTTATAAGATTTGGAGAAGTTTAAAGCCTTCAACATGAGGAGAGAAGAGAGAGTTGGAGAGGGCTCTACAAAATCGCCATTAATGGCTGTGGGGAGGAAGAAGAAAAATGAGAGAGAGGAGGGAAAACGTGAGAGAGAGGGGGAGTAGGAGAGAGAGGACTCACTTTTCCCTTTTTACTTATTTTGCTTGTCTTTTAGCAAATGAGAGGAGAATTAATAAAGTGAGAGGGAGGGGCAAATCGGTTACCCACACTCACACTCACAGATTTTTTTGCTTTTCATTTGCAAAAGTGGACACATAAGTTTTGCTTTATTACAGTTTACACCCCATAACTTCTCGTTTTTACAGTTTCCACTAACCGGAACCCGTTTTCCGGAATTTTCTCGTTTATTTATTTTATTGACTATTAAGCTTCCATAAATGCTTAATAATTGCTATTTAATGATTTATAATTTTTTTACGGGTCCGTTTGACCACTTAAAGTCATGTTTTCGGGTTTTCTCGAAAAACGCGCTCTAAAGCTCTATTAGCGTTTTAATTCATTATTTGGATCCGTTCTCTTCGGGAGTTGTTCCCGTATATCATTTAGGTCTTATTAAACCTAGAATCCATATAATACGCTAACCGAGGTCTCATACCTCCTATGGTTATTTAACGCTTATTTAGCGTTTTCCGCTTTTTAAGTGTTTATTTATTTCTTTTGGATTTATTTTTCCTTACTGGTACTACTTAAGCATTATTAGGCTCCTAAATACGGATTAGAACGATCTTAATCACTATATTTAAGTTTGGGGTATTTCAATCTACCCCCCTTAAGAACTTTGTCCTCAAAGTTGCTCAAGGTTATAGGATTTTAATACTTGCTCATTCTTACTTGTCTATGCCAAAGGTCGTACATTCTTCCTCCTTACAATTTCTGAATTCATTACTTCAGGTCTCCACATTCCATACAATACAAGTATACCATGCTTACTTCCATCCGCATCACGTCCCACCATCTGGTTCCACATTACAAGATTTATACATACATACGGTGCAAAGCTATCCCCAAAGCAATGCAATACACATACAATCCCTCAGGCACCAAGGTCGTCTAGACACAGGACTCCTCTACGTCCCGCTGTCCTTGGAATAATATAACATACTACCTTACTGTCTTCTTCGGTACACCCTTCTAGCAGATCCTCATTCTCCATACTAAAGGAAATTCTTTCACTATTACCAATTAAAACTTTTCTAAAACACACAACTTCAAATTCCAATTTATATTCGTTACTTCTATCCTATGTGATTCTTGTGACCACTTAAGGGAAGCTTCAAGAATCGTTCAACCCTGATGTGATCAGCATCAGTGTTGCACTATCTTTCCACCCCAATTCGTGTTCGGTTTCCCTCGATCTGATCAGGATCAAGTTCGACTTCCCACATCAGTTTCAAACAACAGGTAGTTGATTATTTCAATTTTCTATCTTTTTACTCTGCCTAGTCGTGATTACAATTTCACACATCTCCAAAGGATGGAATTCAGTCCATCAATCATCCTCACTCTACTTCCAAATACTTGCTTCAAGATTCAATACCTACATACTCATTTCATCGTCTGTTACTAATTCCATTCACTACTCCCCTTCATCTCAAATATTCTAGCTAAGGACTACAGTACTTAGGAAATTCGGTTGTCCTCGATTTACTTCCAATACTTACGAATACACTACTCATGGTTACAATCCTCTACTACTCATAGTCAATCCGTACTACTTATTTAAGGATACAATACTTGTGGAGCTCCGTCCACTACTCATTCTCAATTGTCTCAAAACAATCACCTAGGGAACTCAATTTCCTCTAGGTTCTACATCGGTTTTATACCGACTCATGCATCGTAATGCCAAGTCTAAGTTCAAATAGACATACACAATAGGAATTATCATTTCTCAAGAGCTTCTTTACTCTTCCTTTCAAATACTCTCACATTGGAGTTACAAGATGGTTATATTCATTCAATGGTATTCGCATCTCTTGTGCCTAATTACCACAATTGTAATATGAATGAATACGTATGTCTGTCTGACATGAGTACTACTCGTCAATTCGATTCTCATTTGTGCTATGCACATTATAGTTTCTGTGTTTTATATGTGATACTTACATTAAGCGGTTTTCGCTCTACCCCCCTTAAAAGGGATTGCGCCCACGTAATCTACCATATGTTACTATTAAACATTGGTTTACTCGATTTGGGCAATCTGAAGCGTTTAGCTTCACTACGGTATGTTATACAATATGCTCTGGTCAAAGGTCTTAACCATACCAATGGTTTCGTCTTTGCACCGAGGATTCCTATATGAGTTTATTTAGCTCATAATTAATTCAGTTCTAGCCTATTAGGCTTCAAGGCATTAATAGCCATTCTTTCGTACTTACTAGGTGTATTACATTTCTTAGTTAGGGCCCACTAGCTTCTGCTGCGCGACCCTGATAACTTGGGTTACTCACCCTTCATGTTATCCTCAATGTGCTATACATCACCTTTCTATCCCTCTATTGTGGAAATAAGGTTTACTAACAGTGTGGTATTCTTTTACCGCTGTTTGAACTCAATGAGTTTTAGATTGTAACCAGCTCTCTGGTAATTTATTATACATATTATTCGTACTCCCACGATTATTCATTAAGTTCCTCCGACTTGTTGTCGGGCGAGGTTAAGTCACTACCTAGTTGCAGTGCTTCCTTTGTTGTTACTAGGTTCTGAATAGTACCAGTTCTTCTGGTTCAGTACAAGTGTTCTTTGCTTGTATGACCTTGCATTCTCAATGCGTCGGTCCGAGTGACTTTCTTCAGTCTTCTTTCACCTTTTATTCCAATGGAATTCACATCTTGTGATTGTTAGTGTGCTTACACTTTTCGTGCTTCTTTGGCCTTAGGTCGCACGGTTTGTTGCTAAGCTTGCTTGACTGGCTTATGCCATGTTGTTGGTGAAAGAAAGGTTTACTACGGTTTACATTTCCATATTCCTAGCTATCGCATTAGGTCATTACTGCGCGAGTGCAATACCAAAACACTCAGTCATACAGAGTGCAGAGGCGTAAACGCTTGGCAGTAAATCACTTATGTGATAGGGATGAATATTTCTGCTTGTCATCTCATACTTATACTTCGTGTCATTGTCCAACTACTTCCTCATAGCGGTCGCTTGTTGCGCACCGTATTCTTACTCACTATACAACATCGTTTTTACGGTCTCCGTTATTGTGGCAGCTTACCTTTACTCCTTGCCATTGTCGTTGGCATCATTTCCTTATGGTGTACAAACACTAGGAGGTTCCTAGTCATATATATGACGGTTGTCGTAGTATACCGCGATACTATTATCTTCCCATTGTGGGGATGTTTTATTTCAATTTAGGTTTCATGTGTAGGTTAGCTCACCTCACATTACTTCCTCATTCATGATATCGTTTGCCAATAACTTGGTTGACCAAAGATGAAGTGGTTTATCGGGTTACAAGTTCTCTTGAGCGCCGGTCATTCATGGTGTGCAATATGCACACTCATCGATTGTTTTGACAATTACTGTCTCCATGGTGCTGAGCATTGACCATAGGCTCTAGCTATGCGGTTTTACTTTTGTATGTACATTACCGGGACATCCCCAAAACTTCAAGGGTTTTCTGGTCCCGTTCTCCAATTAAAGAGTATTCTATCACAGGTAGGTGAAAGTTCCCGTTGAGGGGTGTGTTTCCACTCATAGGTCTCGTGATAGGGTTTACCATGTAAGTACTTATACCATGGTTCACCACATGATTGGGTGCATAAGGAGTATACTTACTCCTTCGAGCTTCGATGCTCTTAAGCGATGTGCTTCTACAGTCCACGGCCTCTTGTGGCGTAGTGGTTTGGAAATCTCATTTCCGTATTCGTTGTCTCTTGGCAATATCTATGCATAAGTTTTGTTGTTATAGTAGGTGGAAGCCTTTTCTAAGGGTTCGCATCTTCACCACATTGGTGATCTTGGTTAACAAGAGGTGTCTTCCCTCGGGTTTCTCGTAGTGTCCAAGTGTGGACTAGGCCAATGTTGGCATTTATCCCGATTTCTGTGCCCCTGTGTTATCATTGCTACAGAAGGCATGAAGGTAGTTAAAGCTTGTCAACTGCATACTAGACTGATGCTCTAGTGACAGTGACGCTGAGTTGACCATTACTCCAAGCCACTCAAGAGGTTGGGTTTGAATTGGTGGTCCAGTTGTTGATTTCTTGTCATATGGGACAATATTTCTTGCAAGTCTTATTATCCACTGGTGTGGTTTTGCAACCATTCCAGTTTACACATCGTATTTTGTTTGCGGCCATTAAGCCTTATTGCTGCAAGCTATGCTCTTTGTAAGTTGCTTACACGTGTTTCTGCTCCATGTATACTCCGTAGGTTGGAGGTATTACTAGTCTCCATGGTAAGTCGTGACATCACGCTTCCGTTCATAGGAGACCCTTTAGGCCAGCTGATGGTAATTTAGGGTATTTCCTGTTAAGTGAAATCCCTTCGGTGTTCTAACCGAAGATTTGTTCTAGCTTCCGTGCTCTCATCAAGACACTTGTTCAACTGCTGTTATCTCAGACACCCTTCAAGGATTGCTCCTGGGTGCCGTTGGATCACGCCGTTACATCCGGCTGATGTTTATGACATGATGTGTCCGTGATACCGCCTTGTGGTATTGTATTTAAGCTATCCCCTTTAGGGGTATGACGTCTCCCATTCTTGGGTAGACTGTTTATGCTCTCTCCTAGTATTTTAGAGTAGGTTTAGTATCCTCTCCAATTATGGATTATACTTCATGGTAATCTTGTGATTGCGCTTGGGAGTTCTATCCCATTGGTCGAGCATTTTTGTGTTCACATTAGGCCTATGCCTTACTGTGTTCAGTCTGGGTATCCCTTCCAGCTGTCAGGTGATTGCTTGAATTACTTGAGACATATCCAATGTCTTTGCTTACTAGTACGTGCTCTTTGCACCTTCCCAGTCTTCATTCCTTATCTTCAGATGGATTCTCTGAGTTCCTTACACTTGTTCCTTAACTGAGTTTCATTCTCCTTGGTTGTCTGTAGTGTCCAGTTGTTCTGGTTAGAATTTACTCGCGGTCCGTAGAACGGAGTTGACTACTTCCCGTGTTTCGTACACTACATGTATACATACGTGGGGTACCGTGTTGATACGTTGCCACTTACCTAACTATGTGTCAGGCCCGCAAGCTCCTTCGGAGTGCGGTTGTCCCACATCCCGTGATTGGGTACACTCGTAGGGTTCGTCACACGCCTAGGTGAAGTATTCTATTGTCAACTTCCCTTGTATCAATCGATGATACTCACCGTAGTTCGGTGGTTCAGTTTTAAAATCCAAGGTTTAAAGAAAGGTTGTGGTTTTGAAAGAAGATTTTGGGTTTTAAAATGATGGTTCGGTGTTAAAAGAAGTCTCTCATGGCATAGCCATGTTTGAGGTCTTGACCAAGTCAAGCTTCTCGCTTACTGGTATGTTCTAAATACAATGATCCGGCCGCTAGGCCTTTCTAAGGTTCCATACTTCTAGTTGTTAGGATGTGTGATCCTGTAGTTGTTTCATTTCGGTCACCGTACATTGCTATGCACTTGTGACATGTTAGTGTTCCTTTACATATTCATGTTCTTACTGCACTTGCCGTGGCAAGTGCGTGATACTGGTGGTTTTTGAGTAATCCTATACCGATCACGGTATGGTTCCCACTCGCATTTGATAGTCTCGTAGGCTCTTCCCTTGATCTTGTTGATCATTTACTTAGGTTAATTACTCTTCTGAGTAACTTCTCAGTGAGTTTGACATGGCTGTCATTGATCAGGGTACTTCTCCAATCCTTGGAGCTCCCCCTTTGACTTGGTTGTGTTATTCCTTGTTGCTTGTTCCCACACGTTTGTTGTGGTTACTGAGCCTGATTTGGTTTAGGCACTACAGTTGTAGTTACGTCAGATTATACCTTGTGAATATTCTCGTAGCTGTCTGAGCTATGTTGGCCAGGTTTGTAACCTTTTTGGCTTTGTAGTTTTGGAGTCAGTCACTCCCGACCATGTCCTTAGCCAGCTAGCTCACCGTTGGTGGTGCTGCTTGGCTATTACTGTTGTCCCGTAGACTTGTGTCTCGGGTTTCATTACTGCTCCTGTTTCCATTTCGTTGCACGGTTAGTGCTTCTTTTCCTGTTGCTGGTTGTTTAGCTAGGTTCTGCGACTGCTAAGCATGTCGCCCCATGCTGTTGCAAGTTATAGCCTCCTTGTGGTTGGAGTGTTTATACTACCGCCATTAAGTGCGGCTTTTGTTGTTCACCCGGGATCCACTTCCGGGTCTTCCATTTCTCGGAATCTACCATACGTCGGTTCTTGTTTACTGTGTGATTACTTCTCAACTGCCAGATCGTGTTTTCCCCGAGTATGAGAAGGCTTTTCTTCTCTCTGGCGTCCTTTCCCAAGTTATACAATGGGGTTTGCGGTGGGCGGGACTGGTGTTGTGGGTATCCGGTACACACCGGGAGTTCCTAACTAGCATCTCTCTAATGCTATCACTCAGCCCATAGCCCTAAACTTCTAATTCCTAACTCGGTATTTCCTAAACTCGGTATTTCCAGTCATCAGAGCGAAGTATCGCTCTGATACCACTTTTTGTAACACCCCTACCGCTAATACCGTCATTACTGTCCAATCTCCTTATACAAACCAGGTTCACGCAGCGGATACTTACATACTCAACGGTGGGTGATACACTGCCGTTAGTCACCCACGTGACTAACAAGGCTACTACTACTACATACAGCATCGGTCTGATGGACCGGAATCCCGAGTACTACTCAATACAATACATACTCTCATTACATACTGAATACTACAATACTCCATTCTATACAATACTCCATTCAATACCATACTCCATTCAATACAATACTCCACATTTCCGTACAAGATAATACACCACGCATACCGAGTTTACTAGGTTCCGAAATCAATACAGTACTTCTCCCAAATTCGTACATACTCACTAGGAGTCAATCTGCTACCCCTTCCTCACAAACTAGATACTTCTAATTATAAGGCGCGCCACCGGTCTCTTACCTTGACCGTGTTCACTCCGGGTACCTGCACACTAAAAACGTTCCCCCGAGGGGGTCAGCTTTCGCTGAATATGATAACCGCATACCCCGCGTACTAGCGAGGGTACGCCGACCATTTGGTCGAATACATGCAATTCATTTTGCGATACATACATTCATACATACATACATGCTTTCATTCACGATACTGCAATACTACACAAGATATACATACATACGTACAGTACCATACATGCTTGGAAGACAATACAAGTCAACCAATACTTACCTACCATCTTTCGGGTTACTCATGCACAATACATACTCATTACATACCCAATACGCAATACGGAGGTACAATCCTCCAATACATACAAAGGTCCAGTTAGCCTCATTACACACCCGGGTTAGTCGGGTGTTCGATACTCTTTTACTTCCGGTCAATGACTTACAATAGTCAAGACCAATACACATACAATACTTACTTCTTACATACTTTACTTCCAGTTAAGTCAGTATGACCTCCGGGCAGGGATTACTACATCCCACCACCGGGCTTTATGTTGATCCACTAATCCAGGATGCTACCCATTCAAGGGAATTGGTCCAAGGAAAAGATTACAGCCAGGATTCGGATCCAACCTCTTGTGTTTCCTTATCCTCACGCGTGGCCGAAACTATATCGGACTTCTACTCATTCCATTTACTCATTACTCAAGTTAGGAGTTAGAATGTTAGGAATTAGTAGAAGTCAATACTTCATTTCCATACATACATGCAATACTCAGGTACACAATACTTACACATGCTTCTCAATTCCATTCATTCATTTCATGAATTATACAAACTAATTGTTCAAAGAAATACAACAAGAACGGATAGTTCAAACGCAGTTAAGTGCATTATAAATCCGATTCGTGCATTTATCTTATTGGTGATCACATAAGCACACAAATCGGGGTAACCAGGTTAGGATACAGAGCATGAAGAAATCATACCGTCCACCGTTGTATCCGCACTACCGGCTCCTTCGAGGATCAACTATTGGATTCCTATACATACATGAAGTAGTATGATCAATGATCTATTATTGATCTAACTTACTCCTTCATTGATATTCTCAATGTTTACTTACTACTCCTTTACATTCATACTTGGTTATAAAACCATTCCCTTCCTTATTACTTCTTAAGCTTGCTTTCTTACTCATTTACTTACTTTCTTACCATTACTACTTCGTTAATGATGTATTACTACATATGAAATACCCCGTAATTAAAAATAGTGATTAATTAGGCTAATAAATAATTTAGAAGCTTAATTAAGTATAAATAATCATGAGGGAACAAATCCCGAAGAAAACGGATCCTTAAAATGGATTAAAATCACTAACGAACCTTAAAGCGCGTTTTTCGGGGTAACCGGGAAAACGTGTCTTTAAACGGGTCAAATAGACTCGTAACAATTTTGGTCAACTAAATAGTCATTAATAAATATTAGTGAAGCTTTAGGACCAATAAAATCAAGAAAACGAGAAATTAGTAAAAACTGTCAAAAACGGGAAGTTGTGGGGTAGAAATATAAATAACCCAAACTAGTGTGTCCAATATTGCAAAAAGAATTTCAAAACCGATGTGGGTCTGTGTGTGGTCCGATTTTTAGGCCTCACCCTCACACTCTCTCATTTTTCTTTATTGTGTCTAATACACTAGAGGACAAAACCATAAAGAGAGCAAAAAGCAAATATTTTCCTCTCTCTCTCTCTACTCCCTCCTAGTCTCACGTGAACACACCCCTCTCACCCTCTCTTTTCTTTCTTCCCCTACCTCATGCGATTTCCATGGCAGCTTGAGAGAACCCCCACAAACTCCTACTTCTCTCCTTTGTAACTCTCTCCAAACTCTTCCAAAAATTATAAAAATACCACCATTGTAATCCTCTCCTCAAGAGCAACATTCCTATCTTTCCAAAATTCGAAAACACCCATTTTCGATTTTATGGGTATATCCCATTTGGAGTTCCAACACCACCATTAGAAGGCCCTCCTTCTCCTTGTTCTTCTAAGGTAAAAATATTTCGAAAACCCCATCTTTTTCTAGCCTCAAAGGCAAAACGAAAATCTAGACTAAACCCTTGCTTGCTCCTCTTGTGCCCAGCCGGTTTTGGCATCTTTGAAAGGGTGGAAAGATCATTCTTGAGCTACTCCAAGTGTTTTATAAACTCTTGCAAGGTAAGGAAATTCCTAAACCCTAGAATGTACATTAAAAGCTTAAATGAGAATTAGTGTTTGTTTTAGTATTGAAACATATATATAAATGTTGGTAGTGTTAGAGGAATTGGGATTACAAACCGGTAGAGAAGAAGGAAGGAAGGAGAAAGAGAGAAGAAAGGAAACTAGAAGAGAAACAAGGTAAGAATGCTCATTGTGTAGCCTTGTATATATTTGTATATGTAACAGATTTTTAGAAGTAAAATGTACATTGTAAAATGGTAATGCATTAGTAGTATAATGTGTAAGAGAATGCAATCATTTTGAACCTTTGAAAACAATTTAAAAACTGTTACAAACAGATTGGGATTTAGTTGTTGAGTGCAGGAAATTTTTGTAGTGTTTTAGTATTGAGGTTGGTATATGAGAGCTTGTATAGTTTTGGTTGTTGAAACAGGTGAAAAGAGTGTCGAATTGTGAACTAGAATGTGTGGTGAGAGTGTAAAAATATAGGGGAGGTTATGCCAAACTTTATCTAGAATTAGAACACTTACTGAATTATAAACTAGGTGAATGATGTAAGTTGTAACAGATTTTGAGATAGATAGATAGAGGGAAGATGGGGAGAGATAGTTAGTGTAGTTGTAATGTATTAGAGGTGTTAGAAATGACATTAGAAGAGTGAGTTGTAGATGGAGAGTGTTAGTGTTAAAATCTGTAGCAAAACACAACTAGGAAACAACTAGTGAAAGTGTGAATTGAAACTTAGAAAATTAGGTGAGTGAATGAGTATAAAGTTGTGTAATGAATTAGGAAATGAATTAGTATGGTTTAGGGTGTTTAAATTGTACAAAAACATGTTAGGATGTATGTAGGAAGATTGGGGAAACAATGGGTGAAATTGGGAAAGAAAATAAAAACTGTAACAAGGTTCTGGAACGTCCGACCCAGACGGTGAGTCGGACTGGGCGACGGGGCTTAAGAAACGCGAACCAACCTTTCTGGAATGGTCCGACCCAGAGCCGTGAGTCGGACGTGGGTCGGACATGGCTAAAAAAACTTTCTGTAATGGTCCGACCAGAGCCGTGAGGCGGACATGGCTTAAATAACGAAAGGAACATTCTGTAATGGTCCGACCCAGGCCCGTGGATCGGACGTGGGTCGGACAGGCAAAAAAAATATAATGGTCGAAGCTTGACTTCGTCCGACCCAGATGGTGAGTCGGACGTGGGTCGGACGGAGCTTAGACTCGAGACCAAAACCTTCGGGAATGGTCCGACCCAGAGGGTATGGGTCGGACGGAATAGTGCTGGGTCGGACAGGGTAGTTTCTGGGTGATCTTACTGGAATGGTCCGACCCAGGGCTTGGGTCGGACGGTGGGTCGGACGGCCCTATACTTACAAAAAAAAAATTATTTTAATCTAAATAATAATTGTATATATATATATATATATATTACCCATATATATATGTATATGTACATGTATGTAAGCATGCAAACCTTAAGTAAGAAGATAAAGACTTAAGTAAAGGAAATGAGTAAGTAAGGTGTAAGTGTAAGAAGTATAAGGACATAGTAAGTATGAGTTAAGTAATGATAGTAGATTAATCATTTAATTGTATGTATATAATAGGATTTGATTTGTGACACCGGAAGCACGTTTGGAAACACGTACGACGGTGAACGGTATGGATTCCTCATGCCCCCTATGCTATCTTGGTTACTCTGATTTGTGTGTTGTGTGCTAATTGATCACCAAATAAGATAAATGCACGAATCGGAGTTAATATGTATACTTGTGAATATGTAGTGTGGTATGATGTTGTATATCTTCTTTAATTCTTAGTTTGTATAATTCATGAAATGTTTGGATGAATACGAATGTGTGTATGTATGATGTATTGTACTGTGACCGACTGTGATGTGTTTGGACTTCTAACTTATTCCTAACGAGCTAACCATCCTAACTTAAAATGGTAATTAAATTGGAATGAGTAGAAGTCTGATATAGTTTCGGCCACGCGTGAGGATGCGGAGTCACGAGAGGTTGGCTCCAATTCCTGACTCTTAAACTGGTCCGCGGCCCAAATCCCTTAAGTGGGTAGCATCCCGGATTGGTGAGTCAAGTAAATCCCGGATGTGGGACGGTGTAGTCCCCAAGGCCGGAGGTCCCGACGACTTAACTTGAGTATAAGTAAGTAAGTAAGAATGAGTAAGTAAAGTAATTGAAAGTAAGTAATTGTAAGTAAGAAAAGTAAGTAATGAGTAAAAGAGTAAAGCATTCCGATTAACCCGGATGCATAATTTGGCTAACCTTGTGGAGGTAAGTAAGTTGTGTGCTACTACATTGCTGCCTTGAATTATGTAATGCATTGTATAGCATGTATGATGTACGAAAAGCATGTATGTATGAAATAAATGAAATGCATGTTTAGTGGACGTCAAATAGTCGGCGTGCCCTAGCTAGCACGCGGTATATGCGGAGTCCATATGCAGCGTTTGCTGAGCCCCTTGGGGCACCATTTTTACTACACGCAGGTACTCGAGATTGATGAAGATGTGAAGACTCAATTCCATTTCTTTTATCTTCTTTTTGGAATGTAAACACTGGATTATGATTGTACTGAGTAGTACATGGCTGTAGTTTTTGAATAGCCGGTGTACCATGGGGTACACCTTTTTGGATTTTGATAGAATGGAGTTGGTATAGATGAGTAGCCTTAGAAACTCATTCTTTTGGGAAGTGTGGTAAAGGATGTAATGTAATACTTTAAATACTCGGTGATCCAAGTATGTAAGTAGGTTATTTGTATTCGGTATGCATCATATTAGTAGCTCGGTACGTTATGTTCATCAGACCGTTACTGTAAGTATTAGTAGCCTAGCTAGCCGTATGGGCGGTTAGCGGCATTGTTTCACCCGCCGTAGTAAGTATGTAATAATTCCGCTGCGAACTCGTAGGATTAATAGGACGATTAGACGGTAAGCATAAAATTAGCGGTTGGGGTGTTACAACATATATATACATATGTGTATATAGGCATATATACATGTATATATGATTACTATAATCATATAATTAAAACAATTTTTTTTTGACTCGACCGGACTTGCGACCGACCTTGCAAGTCCGGTCCATTCCAGTAGGTTACATCGCGTGAAAATTCCAGGGCCGACCAACCTTGCAAGTCCGGTCACAAGGTCGGTCCATTCCAGTAAGTTTCGTATTTGAAAATTTTAGCCCGACCGACCTTGCAAGTCCGGTCGCAAGGTCGGTCCATTCCAGTAGCTTGCATTACGGAAATTTTTCTGGCCGACCGAACTTGCAAGTCCGGTCGCAAGTTTGGCCCATATCAGAAGGTTTCTGACGGGAGAAATTTCTGGTCCGACCGAACTTGCAAGTCCGGTCGCAAGGTCGGTCGACTCCAGAAGGTTTCCCATCTTGTAAATCTGGGCTCGACCGACCTTGCAAGTTCGGTCCTAAGGTCGGTCCGGCCCAGTACTCCAGTTTTAAAATCTGTTTTTGGGTGTTTTCTTTACTCATTGTTTCCCCAATCTTTACCAATACTTTCCTACATGTTTACCACTCATTTAGATGTTCTAATTCACCTTAATTCATCCACCAACTTACTACTCAATTCTCACTCTCACTTACATATTTTTCCTCACTTCTTCTCAACACTTGTACTAGTTCCCATTTCACCAATACTACAGATTTTTGCTCTTTCCTCAAATGCTACAGATTTTCAATCTAACCTTTATCCTTCAATACTCTTACTACCAATACCACTACTAATATCCTCATTACATTACCTTCCACTCAATCCTTCCCATTATCTAGCTCCTTTCAAAATCTGTTACAAGGTGGTTTACTTCACACTTTAGGCTCTCCAAGCACACCTAGTTTCTCCTAGTTCCTCCAATGTGTTTTAACACTTCTTGTTACAGCTTCTACACTCTTTTATTCACATGCTACTACTACCGTTCCTTAGTTACTAATCATCTCTACTAACTCCAATACACCGCTTGGTTTTTCTCATTACCTAACTCTCTTTCCACATCTGTTTCCAACATGATTGATCACTCATAACTACTACCAAAACACACCTAGTTTTTGTCTAGGTTATTCCCTCTCCTTATACTTCTATGTCCTCTAATTTCCATACAAATTTGGGCAGAGGTTCCCCAATATTTTTAACATTGCCCAAACATAGTTTCGGCTCACAAATGCCCATTTATACAACCTGTTTATTCAAGGCATCAATGCTCACATTTCAGCTCCATCACAACACAATAAATTTCCTGCACATACACGTTTACTTCCCAATGTTCTACCCAAGCTTTTAAACATCTTTCAAAGGCCTCAAAACTGTTACATTCTATTCCTCATTATACTACAACATACCAATTACTCATTACCATATACATTACTCATTTTTACTACACAAAATATGTTACACTACAATACATAAACCAACTCAAGGTAAGAGCATTTACCTTGTGATTCTAGTTTCTCTTTCTTCCTTTCCCTTCCCTTCTTTTCTTCTTTCTTTTCCTTCCTTTCCTTTTTGTTCTCGGTTTCAAATGGAGTTCACACTCCAATGCTACAGCCCATATCAATACACAAATTCTAACTTAGAATTTCCTTCTTAAACTAGCCTAGGGTTTATACATGTTTAAGGTTTGAAAGAGTATTACCTTCAACCACTAAGTGGAGTACTTGGCTAGCAAGAGAGCAAGATTCCAGCACCAATGAAGAGACAAAAATCGGCTGGAACAACAAGACACCAACAAGGGCTCATTTGGAATTTTCGTTTTGCAAGTAGGGGCTGGAAAAAGATGGAGTTTCAAGATTATTTTTACCTCAAAATGATAAGGAGATGGAGGTGCTTCCAATGGTGGTCTCAAACCTTCAAATGGAGAATACCCATGGAGATGAAAGTAGTGGTTTTCGATTTTTGAAAGGAGGAAGGTGTTCTCCTTGGCAAGGGGATTTCAATGGTGTAATTTTATAAGATTTGGAGAAGTTTAAAGCCTTCAACATGAGGAGAGAAGAGAGAGTTGGAGAGGGCTCTACAAAATCGCCATTAATGGCTGTGGGAGGAAGAAGAAAAATGAGAGAGAGGAGGGAAAACGTGAGAGAGAGGGGGAGTAGGAGAGAGAGGACTCACTTTTCCCTTTTTACTTATTTTGCTTGTCTTTTAGCAAATGAGAGGAGAATTAATAAAGTGAGAGGGAGGGGCAAATCGGTTACCCACACTCACACTCACAGATTTGTTTGCTTTTTATTTGCAAAAGTGGACACATAAGTTTTGCTTTATTACAGTTTACACCCCATAACTTCTCATTTTTACAGTTTCCACTAACCGGAACCCGTTTTCCGGAATTTTCTCGTTTATTTATTTTATTGACTATTAAGCTTCCATAAATGCTTAATAATTGCTATTTAATGATTTATAATTTTTTACAGGTCCGTTTGACCACTTAAAGCCACGTTTTCGGGTTTTCTCGAAAAACGCGCTCTAAAGCTCTATTAGCGTTTTAATTCATTATTTGGATCCGTTCTCTTCGGGAGTTGTTCCCGTATATCATTTAGGTCTTATTAAACCTCTAGAATCCATATAATACGCTAACCGAGGTCTCATACCTCCTATGGTTATTTAACGCTTATTTAGCGTTTTCCGCTTTTTAAGCGTTTATTTATTTCTTTTGGATTTATTTTTCCTTACTGGTACTACTTAAGCATTATTAGGCTCCTAAATACGGATTAGAATGATCTTAATCACTATATTTAAGTTTGGGGTATTTCAATCTACCCCCCTTAAGAACTTTGTCCTCAAAGTTGCTCAAGGTTATAAGATTTCAATACTTGCTCATTCTTACTTGTCTATGCCAAAGGTCGTACATTCTTCCTCCTTACAATTTCTAAATTCATTACTTCAGGTCTCCACATTCCATACAATACAAGTATACCATGCTTACTTCCATCCGCATCCCGTCCCACCATCTGGTTCCACATTACAAGATTTATACATACATACGGTGCAAAGCTATCCCCAAAGCAATGCAATACACATACAATCCCTCAGGCACCAAGGTCGTCTAGACACAGGACTCCTCTACGTCCCGCTGCCCTTGGAATAATACAACATACTACCTTACTGTCTTCTTCGGTACACCCTTCTAGCAGATCCTCATTCTCCATACTAAAGGAAATTCTTTCACTATTACCAATTAAAACTTTTCTAAAACACACAACTTCAAATTCCAATTTATATTCGTTACTTCTATCCTATGTGATTCTTGTGACCACTTAAGGGAAGCTTCAAGAATCGTTCAACCCTGATGTGATCAGCATCAGTGTTGCACTATCTTTCCACCCCAATTCGTGTTCGGTTTCCCTCGATCTGATCAGGATCAAGTTCGACTTCCCACATCAGTTTCAAACAACAGGTAGTTGATTATTTCAATTTTCTATCTTTTTACTCTGCCTAGTCGTGATTACAATTTCACACATCTCCAAAGGATGGAATTCAGTCCATCAATCATCCTCACTCTACTTCCAAATACTTGCTTCAAGATTCAATACCTACATACTCATTTCATCGTCTGTTACTAATTCCATTCACTACTCCCCTTCATCTCAAATATTCTAGCTAAGGACTACAGTACTTAGGAAATTCGGTTGTCCTCAATTTACTTCCAATAACATACTTACGAATACACTACTCATGGTTACAATCCTCTACTACTCATAGTCAATCCGTACTACTTATTTAAGGATACAATACTTGTGGAGCTCCGTCCACTACTCATTCTCAATTGTCTCAAAACAATCACCTAGGGAACTCAATTTCCTCTAGGTTCTACATCGGTTTTATACCGACTCATGCATCGTAATGCCAAGTCTAAGTTCAAATAGACATACACAATAGGAATTATCATTTCTCAAAGAGCTTCTTTACTCTTCCTTACAAATACTCTCACATTGGAGTTACAAGATGGTTATATACATTCAATGGTATTCGCATCTCTTGTGCCTAATTACCACAATTGTAATATGAATGAATACGTATGTCTGTCTGACATGAGTACTACTCGTCAATTCGATTCTCATTTGTGCTATGCACATTATAGTTTCTGTGTTTTATATGTGATACTTACATTAAGCGGTTTTCGCTCTACCCCCCTTAAAAGGGATTGCGCCCACGTAATCTACCATATGTTACTATTAAACATTGGTTTACTCGATTTGGGCAATCTGAAGCGTTTAGCTTCACTACGGTATGTTATACAATATGCTCTGGTCAAAGGTCTTAACCATACCAATGGTTTCGTCTTTGCACCGAGGATTCCTATATGAGTTTATTTAGCTCATAATTAATTCAGTTCTAGCCTATTAGGCTTCAAGGCATTAATAGCCATTCTTTCGTACTTACTAGGTGTATTACATTTCTTTGTTAGGGCCCACTAGCTTCTGCTGCGCGACCCTGATAACTTGGGTTACTCACCCTTCATGTTATCCTCAATGTGCTATACATCACCTTTCTATCCCTCTATTGTGGAAATAAGGTTTACTAACAATGTGGTATTCTTTTACCGCTGTTTGAACTCAATGAGTTTTAGATTGTAACCAGCTCTCTGGTAATTTATTATACATATTATTCGTACTCCCACGATTATTCATTAAGTTCCTCCAACTTGTTGTCGGGCGAGGTTAAGTCACTACCTAGTTGCAGTGCTTCCTTTGTTGTTACTAGGTTCTGAATAGTACCAGTTCTTCTGGTTCAGTACAAGTGTTCTTTGCTTGTATGACCTTGCATTCTCAATGCGTCGGTCCGAGTGACTTTCTTCAGTCTTCTTCATTCACACTTTTATTCCAATGGAATTCACATCTTGTGATTGTTAGTGTGCTTACACTTTTCGTGCTTCTTTGGCCTTAGGTCGCACGGTTTGTTGCTAAGCTTGCTTGACTGGCTTATGCCATGTTGTTGGTGAAAGAAAGGTTTACTACGGTTTACATTTCCATATTCCTAGCTATCGCATTAGGTCATTACTGCGCGAGTGCAATACCAAAACACTCAGTCATACAGAGTGCAGAGGCGTAAACGCTTGGCAGTAAATCACTTACGTGATAGGGATGAATATTTCTGCTTGTCATCTCATACTTATACTTCATGTCATTGTCCAACTACTTCCTCATAGCGGTCGCTTGTTGCGCACCGTATTCTTACTCACTATACAACATCGTTTTTACGGTCTCCGTTATTGTGGCAGCTTACCTTTACTCCTTGCCATTGTCGTTGGCATCATTTCCTTATGGTGTACAAACACTAAGAGGTTCCTAGTCATATATATGACGGTTGTCGTAGTATACCGTGATACTATTATCTTCCCATTGTGGGGATGATTTCAATTTAGGTTTCATGTGTAGGTTAGCTCACCTCACATTACTTCCTCATTCATGATATCGTTTGCCAATAACTTGGTTGACCAAAGATGAAGTGGTTTATCGGGTTACAAGTTCTCTTGAGCGCCGGTCATTCATGGTGTGCAATATGCACACTCATCGATTGTTTTGACAATTACTGTCTCCATGGTGCTGAGCATTGACCATAGGCTCTAGCTATGCGGTTTTACTTTTGTATGTACATTACCGGGACATCCCCAAAACTTCAAGGGTTTTCTGGTCCCGTTCTCCAATTAAAGAGTATTCACAGGTAGGTGAAAGTTCCCGTTGAGGGGTGTGTTTCCACTCATAGGTCTCGTGATAGGGTTTACCATGTAAGTACTTATACCATGGTTCACCACATGATTGGGTGCATAAGGAGTATACTTGCTCCTTCGAGCTTCGATGCTCTTAAGCGATGTGCTTCTACAGTCCACGGCCTCTTGTGGCGTAGTGGTTTGGAAATCTCATTTCCGTATTCGTTGTCTCTTGGCAATATCTATGCATAAGTTTTGTTGTTATAGTAGGTGGAAGCCTTTTCTAAGGGTTCGCATCTTCACCACATTGGTGATCTTGGTTAACAAGAGGTGTCTTCCCTCGGGTTTCTCGTAGTGTCCAAGTGTGGACTAGGCCAATGTTGGCATTTATCCCGATTTCTGTGCCCCTGTGTTATCATTGCTACAGAAGGCATGAAGGTAGTTAAAGCTTGTCAACTACACTAGATGTTCTAGTGACAGTGACGCTGAGTTGACCATTACTCCAAGCCACTCAAGAGGTTGGGTTTGAATTGGTGGTCCAGTTGTTGATTTCTTGTCATATGGGACAATATTTCTTGCAAGTCTTATTATCCACTGGTGTGGTTTTGCAACCATTCCAGTTTACACAACGTATTTGGTTTGCGGCCATTAAGCCTTATTGCTGCAAGCTATGCTCTTTGTAAGTTGCTTACACGTGTTTCTGCTCCATGTATACTCCGTAGGTTGGAGGTATTACTAGTCTCCATGGTAAGTCGTGACATCACGCTTCCGTTCATAGGAGACCCTTTAGGCCAGCTGATGGTAATTTAGGGTATTTCCTGTTAAGTGAAATCCCTTCGGTGTTCTAACCGAAGATTTGTTCTAGCTTCCGTGCTCTCATCAAGACACTTGTTCAACTGCTGTTATCTCAGACACCCTTCAAGGATTGCTCCTGGGTGCCGTTGGATCACGCCGTTACATCCGGCTGATGTTTATGACATGATGTGTCGTGATACCGCCTTGTGGTATTGTATTTAAGCTATCCCCTTTAGGGGTATGACGTCTCCCATTCTTGGGTAGACTGTTTATGCTCTCTCCTAGTATTTTAGAGTAGGTTTAGTATCCTCTCCAATTATGGATTATACTTCATGGTAATCTTGTGATTGCGCTTGGGAGTTCTATCCCATTGGTCGAGCATTTTTGTGTTCACATTAGGCCTATGCCTTACTGTGTTCAGTCTGGGTATCCCTTCCAGCTGTCAGGTGATTGCTTGAATTACTTGAGACATATCCAATGTCTTTGCTTACTAGTACGTGCTCTTTGCACCTTCCCAGTCTTCATTCCTTATCTTCAGATGGATTCTCTGAGTTCCTTACACTTGTTCCTTAACTGAGTTTCCTTCTCCTTGGTTGTCTGTAGTGTCCAGTGTTCTGGTTAGAATTTACTCGCGGTCCGTAGAACGGAGTTGACTACTTCCCGTGTTTCGTACACTACATGTATACATACGTGGGGTACCGTGTTGATACGTTGCCACTTACCTAACTATGTGTCAGGCCCGCAAGCTCCTTCGGAGTGCGGTTGTCCCACATCCCGTGATTGGGTACACTCGTAGGGTTCGTCACACGCCTAGGTGAAGTATTCTATTGTCAACTTCCCTTGTATCAATCGATGATACTCACCGTAGTTCGGCTGGTTCAGTTTTAAAATCCAAGGTTTAAAGAAAGGTTGTGGTTTTGAAAGAAGATTTTGGGTTTTAAAATGATGGTTCGGTGTTAAAAGAAGTCTCTCATGGCATAGCCATGTTTGAGGTCTTGACCAAGTCAAGCTTCTCGCTTACCGGTATGTTCTAAATACAGTGATCCGGCCGTTAGGCCTTTCTAAGGTTCCATACTTCTAGTTGTTAGGATGTGTGATCCTGTAGTTGTTTCATTTCGGTCACCGTACATTGCTATGCACTTGTGACATGTTAGTGTTCCTTTACATATTCATGTTCTTATTGCACTTGCCGTGGCAAGTGCGTGGTACTGGTGGTTTTTGAGTAATCCTATACCGATCACGGTATGGTTCCCACTCGCATTTGATAGTCTCGTAGGCTCTTCCCTTGATCTTGTTGATCATTTACTTAGGTTAATTACTCTTCTGAGTAACTTCTCAGTGAGTTTGACATGGCTGTCATTGATCAGGGTACTTCTCCAATCCTTGGAGCCCCCTTTGACTTGGTTGTGTTATTCCTTGTTGCTTGTTCCCACACGTTTGTTGTGGTTACTGAGCCTGATTTGGTTTAGGCACTACAGTTGTAGTTACGTCAGATTATACCTTGTGAATATTCTCGTAGCTGTCTGAGCTATGTTGGCCAGGTTTGTAACCTTTTTGGCGTTGTAGTTTTGGAGTCAGTCACTCCCGACCATGTCCTTAGCCAGCTAGCTCACCGTTGGTGGTGCTGCTTGGCTATTACTGTTGTCCCGTAGACTTGTGTCTCGGGTTTCATTACTGCTCCTGTTTCCATTTCGTTGCACGGTTAGTGCTTCTTTTCCTGTTGCTGGTTGTTTAGCTAGGTTCTGCGACTGTTAAGCATGTCGCCCCATGCTGTTGCAAGTTATAGCCTCCTTGTGGTTGGAGTGTTTATACTACCGCCATTAAGTGCGGCTTTTGTTGTTCACCCGGGATCCACTTCCGGGTCTTCCATTTCTCGGAATCTACCATACGTCGGTTCTTGTTTACTGTGTGATTACTTCTCAACTGCCAGATCGGGTTTTCCCCGAGTATGAGAAGGCTTTTCTTCTCTCTGGCGTCCTTTCCCAAGTTATACAATGGGGTTTGCGGTGGGCGGGACTGGTGTTGTGGGTATCTGGTACACACCGGGAGTTCCTAACTAGCATCTCTCTAATGCTATCACTCAGCCCATAGCCCTAAACTTCTAATTCCTAACTCGGTATTTCCTAAACTCGGTATTTCCAGTCATCAGAGCGAAGTATCGCTCTGATACCACTTTTTGTAACACCCCTACCGCTAATACCGTCATTACTGTCCAATCTCCTTATACAAACCAGGTTCACGCAGCGGATACTTACATACTCAACGGTGGGTGATACACTGCCGTTAGTCACCCACGTGACTAAAAAGGCTACTACTACTACATACAGCATCGGTCTGATGGACCGGAATCCCGAGTACTACTCAATACAATACATACTCTCATTACATACTGAATACTACAATACTCCATTCGATACAATACTCCATTCAATACCATACTCCATTCAATACAATACTCCACATTTCCGTACAAGATAATACACCACGCATACCGAGTTTACTAGGTTCCGAAATCAATACAGTACTTCTCCCAAATTCGTACATACTCACTAGGAGTCAATCTGTTACCCCTTCCTCACAAACTAGATACTTCTAATTATAAGGCGCGCCACCGGTCTTACCTTGACCGTGTTCACTCCGGGTACCTGCACACTAAAAACGTTCCCCGAGGGGGTCAGCTTTCGCTGAATATGATAACCGCATACCCCGCGTACTAGCGAGGGTACGCCGACCATTTGGTCGAATACATGCAATTCATTTTGCGATACATACATTCATACATACATACATACATGCTTTCATTCACGATACTGCAATACTACACAAGATATACATACATACGTACAGTACCATACATGCTTGGAAGACAATACAAGTCAACCAATACTTACCTACCATCTTTCGGGTTACTCATGCATAATACATACTCATTACATACCCAATACGCAATACGGAGGTACAATCCTCCAATACATACAAAGGTCCAGTTAGCCTCATTACACACCCGGGTTAGTCGGGTGTTCGATACTCTTTTACTTCCGGTCAATGACTTACAATAGTCAAGACCAATACACATACACAATACTTACTTCACATACTTTACTTCCAGTTAAGTCGGTATGACTCCGGGCAGGGATTACTACATCCCACCACCGGGCTTTATGGTGCCCACTAATCCAGGATGCTACCCATTCAAGGGAATTGGTCCAAGGAAAAGATTACAGCCAGGATTCGGATCCAACCTCTTGTGTTTCCTTATCCTCACGCGTGGCCGAAACTATATCGGACTTCTACTCATTCCATTTACTCATTACTCAAGTTAGGAGTTAGAATGTTAGGAATTAGTAGAAGTCAATACTTCATTTCCATACATACATGCAATACTCAGGTACACAATACTTACACATGCTTCTCAATTCCATTCATTCATTTCATGAATTATACAAACTAATTGTTCAAGAAATACAACAGAACGGATAGTTCAAACGCAGTTAAGTGCATTATAAATCTGATTCGTGCATTTATCTTATTGGTGATCACATAAGCACACAAATCGGGGTAACCAGGTTAGGATACAGAGCATGAAGAAATCATACCGTCCACCGTTGTATCCGCACTACCGGCTCCTTCGAGGATCAACTATTGGATTCCTATACATACATGAAGTAGTATGATCAATGATCTATTAATCTAACTTACTCCTTCATTGATATTCTCAATGTCTACTACTCCTTACATTCATACTTGGTTATAAAACCATTCCCTTCCTTATTACTTCTTAAGCTTGCTTTCTTACTCATTTACTTACTTTCTTACCATTACTACTTCGTTAATGATGTATTACTACATATATATACATATGTGTATATAGGCATATATACATGTATATATTGATTACTATAATCTATAATTAAAACAATTTTTTTTTTGACTCGACCGGACTTGCGACCGACCTTGCAAGTCCGGTCCATTCCAGTAGGTTACATCGCGTGAAAATTCCAGGGCCGACCGACCTTGCAAGTCCGGTCACAAGGTCGGTCCATTCCAGTAAGTTTCGTATTTGAAAATTTTAGCCCGACGACCTTGCAAGTCGGTCGCAAGGTCGGTCCATTCCAGTAGCTTGCTTACGGAAATTTTTTGGCCGACCGACTTGCAAGTCCGGTCGCAAGTTCGGTCCATCCAGAAGGTTTCTGACGGGAGAAATTTCTGGTCCGACCGAACTTGCAAGTCCGGTCGCAAGGTCGGTCGACTCTAGAAGGTTTCCCGTCTTGTAAATCTGGGCTCGACCGACCTTGCAAGTTCGGTCCTAAGGTCGGTCCGGCCCAGTACTCCAGTTTTAAAATCTGTTTTTGGGTGTTTTCTTTACTCATTGTTTCCCCAATCTTTACCAATACTTTCCTACATGTTTACCATCATTGTTCTAATTCACCTTAATTCATCCACCAACTTACTACTCAATTCTCACTCTCACTTACATATTTTTCCTCACTTCTTCTCAACACTTGTACTAGTTCCCATTTCACCAATACTACAGATTTTTGCTCTTTCCTCAAATGCTACAGATTTTCAATCTAACCTTTATCCTTCAATACTCTTACTACCAATACCACTACTAATATCCTCATTACATTACCTTCCACTCAATCCTTCCCATTATCTAGCTCCTTTCAAAATCTGTTACAAGGTGGTTTACTTCACACTTTAGGCTCTCCAAGCACACCTAGTTTCTCCTAGTTCCTCCAATGTGTTTTAACACTTCTTGTTACAGCTTCTACACTCTTTTATTCACATGCTACTACTACCGTTCCTTAGTTACTAATCATCTCTACTAACTCCAATACACCGCTTGGTTTTTCCCATTACCTAACTCTCTTTCCACATCTGTTTCCAACATGATTGATCACTCATAACTACTACCAAAACACACCTAGTTTTTGTCTAGGTTATTCCCTCTCCTTATACATCTAAGTCCTCTAATTTCCATACAAATTTGGGCAGAGGTTCCCCTATATTTTTAACATTGCCCACACATTGTTTCGGCTCACAAATGCCCATTTATACAACCTGTTTATTCAAGGCATCAATGCTCACATTTCTGCTCCATCACAACACAATAAATTTCCTGCACATACACGTTTACTTCCCAATGTTCTTCCCAAGCTTTTAAACATCTTTCAAAGGCCTCAAAACTGTTACATTCTATTCCTCATTATACTACAACATACCAATTACTCATTACCATATACATTACTCATTTTTACTACACAAAATCTGTTACACTACAATACATAAACCAATTCAAGGTAAGAGCATTTACCTTGTGATTCTAGTTTCTCTTTCTTCCTTCCCTTCCCTTCTTTTCTTCTTTCTTTTCCTTCCTTTCCTTTTTGTTCTCGGTTTCAAATGGAGTTCACACTCCAATGCTACAGCCCATATCAATACACAAATTCTAACTTAGAATTTCCTCCTTAAACTATCCTAGGGTTTATACATGTTTAAGGTTTGAAAGAGTATTACCTTCAACCACTAAGTGGAGTACTTGGCTAGCAAGAGAGCAAGATTCCAGCACCAATGAAGAGACCAAAATCGGCTGGAACAACAAGACACCAACAAGGGCTCATTTGGAATTTTCGTTTTGCAAGTAGGGGCTGGAAAAAGATGGAGTTTCAAGATTATTTTTACCTCAAAATGATAAGGAGATGGAGGTGCTTCCAATGGTGGTCTCAAACCTTCAAATGGAGAATACCCATGGAGATGAAAGTAGTGGTTTTCGATTTTTGAAAGGAGGAAGGTGTTCTCCTTGGCAAGGGGATTTCAATGGTGTAATTTTTATAAGATTTAGAGAAGTTTAAAGCCTTCAACATGAGGAGAGAAGAGAGAGTTGGAGAGGGCTCTACAAAATCGCCAATAATGGCTGTGGGGAGGAAGAAGAAAAATGAGAGAGAGGAGGGAAAACGTGAGAGAGAGGGGGAGTAGGAGAGAGAGGACTCACTTTTCCCTTTTTACTTATTTTACTTGTCTTTTAGCAAATGAGAGGAGAATTAATAAAGTGAGAGGGAGGGGCAAATCGGTTACCCACACTCACACTCACAGATTTTTTTGCTTTTTATTTGCAAAAGTGGACACATAAGTTTTGCTTTATTACAGTTTACACTCCATAACTTCTCGTTTTTACAGTTTCCACTAACCGGAACCCGTTTTCCGGAATTTTCTCGTTTATTTATTTTATTGACTATTAAGCTTCCATAAATGCTTAATAATTGCTATTTAATGATTTATAATTTTTTTACGGGTCCGTTTGACCACTTAAAGTCACGTTTTCGGGTTTTCTCGAAAAACGTGCTCTAAAGCTCTATTAGCGTTTTAATTCATTATTTGGATCCGTTCTCTTCGGGAGTTGTTCCCGTATATCATTTAGGTCTTATTAAACCTCTAGAATCCATATAATACGCTAACCGAGGTCTCATACCTCCTATAGTTATTTAACGCTTATTTAGCGTTTTCCGCTTTTTAAGCGTTTATTTATTTCTTTTGGATTTATTTTTCCTTACTGGTACTACTTAAGCATTATTAGGCTCCTAAATACGGATTAGAACGATCTTAATCACTATATTTAAGTTTGGGGTATTTCAAAAGATTTCAACACAACAAATGATGACATATGTATACATACATATATACTTGCACGTGGATATATTTATGAAAAAAAAAAGACAATTGCTGGGCATTGAGATGGGCATCTACTCACAAGAGGCACATACATTGGAAAAATCGGGCTGAGATTTTGAGCCCAGTTGCTCTTTCAACATGGAACGACAACATTAGAAGCAGTGACAATGGCATACCAACATTTATAATTTTTATATCATTAAACCCATGCAGAACAGGGGGGATACAGACGGGAACGCAGGGATCGATCACGTTTACAACATCATCTCCATACACACAGGCAGAATTCCATTTTTTACGCATCACATCGCAACACCACGCCTTCACGTCTTCATCCACACCATCACAACACCATCGTCATCATCGATCACACACCCGTATACCATTCACGCCCTCACGAGACTACACCACCACCACCGTCTTCATTCATTACCCATTCATCGACTGGAGGACAACCATCGTATCTTCATCCACGGACTCACCACCATCACCATTCACGCCTCACCAAAACCGCACCACATCTCCGACTCCATCGACACCAGTCACCACAATCGTCACACCGGCATACCATCACGAGACCACGACCACCATCTCCATCTCCGACTCCATCGATCACACCCCGATACCACTATCTCCATCCAACCACCGATATAATCATCTTCATCACCACCTCACTGTCTTCCCTTCGCTGCGCCATCGCTACACCACCACCACCACACCTTCACGCCTTCACCAGAGAACATTCACGCCATCTCGATTCACGACCCATCACTCTGTCACCACCGCTTCTTCATTCTCACCTTCTCATTCAACACTGCCACGACACACACCGAAACCATTTACGTACGTCTTATTCATCACCTCATCTCCGAACCCATCTACATATTTATCATCTTCACCGGAGCCCCATCCATAACCGCAACGAGGATCATCAAACGATCTCACCATCTTCTCCATCGAACGAGCCGCGTCTCACCAGGGCATCATCTTCGTCGCCACGCCTTCACTATCAATGCTACTTTCATCGCTTTCACTCACCAAGTCAACCAGGGGAGGCGAAACCGTTGGGCATCAGCACACCAAGAACCGAGAAGTTGACAGGGGGGATCTATACGCGTTTCACGATTTCATCGTCACCACCGGCGGTGAGCAAGGCAGAGGAACAAGAGTGAGCTACACGAGAACGACAAGAAGGGAAATCGATATGACTGCGAACCAGAAGAAATAAAAGAGGGCAGAACCGAAAGGAGATGAACCGGACCGGGCATTTATAAAGGGTTTATTAAACTAAACTCATTATATTTGTTACATGTTATTTGTTTCTTATTGCAGTCTTGGTTATTACATAACATTTGACATTGGTTTTAATATGTGTTTTTATTGAAATTATACTTTACTGGTTTTAATTAGTATATAGATTGTTACAATTAATGTTATTATGCTGCAATAATTTTGATCGTTTTATTGCATTATCTTTCTTAATCTATTTTAATCTGATCGGTGATAAACAGATAGGTTCGATTAATTCGTAAATTTGTGGAAAACTTGTTTTAACCGGACAAGTTAATACTTCATCTGCATAAATATTATCTCTCAAACTTATTTTGTTTACATGTGTTTTGCTGGTCTAAAAAAAAGTCATAGCATGTTCTGGTAAACAAATTCGTCAGAGTTATTATTTTTGCCAATCTACAAACCAGAAGAAATAACATAATTAACCAAACTGCAATAACCGGAACCCGGAGTCCCGCTCAATCATATCATCTATCATTTTTATTTATCTGTTATTTTATTTATCTGCATTTTATCAGTTTCATTTACAATTCAATAAAACCCCCCTTTTGTGACATGCTTAGGAATTAGACATTTTCGCTTATGTCCCACAGTTCGATTACCCGGTTGCTCCAATCTTACTATACTACTGCGACCGGGATTGTTTGCAGCCCGATAGATGTTTTGATCCAACTCAATTGATTATTTTTAACAGGTCAAAAATCTTGTCTGCAGTCGCCATTCCAAGCTTTGTATGGTAGACCCTACCATACCCCGTTGTGTTGGGATGAGTCAAGTGAAGCGGTCATCATTGGACCGGAGTATCTTGAGCAAGTATAAGCGGAAGTTCAACAAATCCGAGCGAATATGAAAGCAGCCAAAGATAGACGGAAATCCTATGTGGATGTGCGACGATGCGACCTTGAGTTCGTCGTGGGTGACCAAGTGTTCTTGCGTGTTTCACCTATGAAGGGCGTATTCCGATTTGGCCAGAAGGGCAAGCTGAGCCCGAAATTTATAGGCCCGTACACGATTACCGAGAGGATTGGAGCTGTGGCTTATAGGCTAGCATTACCTGAAGAGTTGGGGCGTGTTCATGATGTCTTTCATGTATCACAACTCAAGAAATACATAGCCGATCCCTCTCATGTATTAGAACCCGAACAGCTATCCCTAGAGCCGACGATGAGATATGTCGAGACTCCATTGCAAATCCTTGATACGAAGACTAGAGACACTCACCATAAATCTGCACGAATGGTGAAGGTCTTGTGCTCTAACCACGATGTCGAGGAAGTGACTTGGGAATTAGAAGACACCATGAAGGTGAAGTACCCAAATTTATTTGTAGATTAGATTGTCTAGTATCCGTAGAGTACATTGGGTACGGGGCGTACCACTTTTAAGGGGGGGTTGAGCCATTTTGCTTTTGCATTGCATCTAAATAGAATTGCATAATATGTATGTATTGTAGTACACCTTGTTGGCACAGTGTAGTGCTCGGTATGTGGTACAATGTGTAAGGTATGTGTATAATGTGTAATGCATCTGTGTTGTACGGTATATGACATGAATGGTATTGTGAAATGGTATTTTGGAATGTGTGAATTGTATCGTGTATTGTATTTGAATTGTGTAATGCTTGTAATGTGGAGGAAGTGAACACCTTGTAAGGTGGTAGTAAAGTACATTGTGGCAATTGGTTTCCAAATGAGTAGAATTAGTAAACCGTAAACCTTGAGCAACTTTGAGGACAAAGTTCCTTAAGGGGGGTAGATTGAAATACCCGAAATTAAAAATAATGATTAATTAGGCTAACTATGATTTTAGAGGCTTAATTACATCTAAATAACCATGAGGGAACAAATCCTGAAGAAAACGGATCCTTAAAACGGATTAAAAGCACAAACGAACCTTAAAGCGCGTTTTTCGAGGAAACTGGGAAAACGCGACTTTAAGCGGGTTAAATAAACCATAATAATTTTAGTCAATTAAATATCTATATTTAGACATTAGTGAAGGTCTAGAACCATCAAAATCAATTAAACGAGAAAATTCCGAAAAACGGGTTCCGGTTAGTAAGTAAGGTAAAAACGAGATGTTGTGGGGTGTAAACTGTAATAAAAGCTAAATTAGCATGTCCCATTGCAAATTAAAAACTGAAAGTGTGTGTGTATGGGGTGTGGCCGGAAGGCTTTTTCCCCCCTCTCTCATTATTTCCCTCCTAACTCACAAAGGACAAACATAATAAAGTAAAAAGCAAATAAACCCACTCTCTCTCCTACCTCTCTACTCTCCATCGTACTCCCTCCTCCTTCCCCCTGATATTTCTCCTTCTCCAACTGGTAATGGAGATTTGAATAAGCTCACCCAGCACTCTCCTTCTCCTCCATTTTTGGAAGCTCAAACCTTGGTCCAAATTCTACAAAAATTACACCATTGTATTCCCCTCCTCTTGAGCTTCATTTTTTACCTTTCAAAAGTTGAAAAACTCACACTTTTTCACCATGGATGTAGCTCATTTTGGGGTTTGAAGACTACCATTTGAAGCTCCTTCATTCCCTTATCATTTTAAGGTAAAAAGGAACCCAAAGTTCCTCCTTTCTAGCCCTCTCTTTCATCTTGGAAATTTTCCAGATTTTAAACCTCCTTGTTATGCCTTGCTTCAGCTAATTTTTGGCTCCTCCAAGAAGGTACTGTAGCTTGATGTTTTTAAGGCTCAAAACTTCATTTAGAAGTTCCAAGGTAAAACCCTTTTGAACTCTAAACCTTCCTTGTGTTCTAGGCCTGATTTTAGAGGTTTGGGAATTATATTAATGCTCATTATCATTCTTTGGTATGGACTGTAGCACTTCTGAAATTGTGAAGAAAGAAAGAAAGAAGAAAGGAAAGGAAGAGAAAAGAAAGAAAACTAGAACCACAAGGTAAATGCCCTTACTTTGAGCTAGTGGTGTATGCTTAGTTGTAACAGATTTTTAATGCCTAGAATGAGTAATGTACATGGTTATGAGTAGTAGTTATGTCATAGTATAATGAGGAAGAGAATTAGACTGTTTTGAAGCTTTTAAAAGATGATTATAAGCTTGGGAAAACCTTGAGGAATAAATATGTATGTGCAGGAAAAACTTCATGTATTGTAATGTGTGGAATGTTGTGGAGAAGTTGGAAGTAGTGTATTACGGCCTTGAATAAACAGGTTTTGTAAGTGGTGATGTGTGAACAAAACAATGTTGTGAGAAAGTGAAAATTATAGGGGAGACTATGTCAAAATTTAGATAGGAACTAAGTGACTTAGGAGATTAAGGTGAGCAGTTTTTCATGATTGAAAACAGATTGAGAAAGAATGAAGTAGTGGGAGGAACTAGGATGTAAGGTAATGCATTTTGGATGCTGGAAATGGTATTAGTTGAGGGAGTATTGGATGGTAGAGGTTAGAGTCAAAATCTGTAGCATAGGAGAAACAAAATCTGTAGCATGAGTTTTAGGGAAACAAGAGTGGAAAAATTGCGTAAGGGGATCAAGGATGGAGTAATGATTTTAATGGATGAACTAAGGTATTTTTAGAGGGTCGAATTAGTACTAAAACATGTTGGAACACATGTAGGAAGATAGGGGAAGAAATGGGTAGAAGAAGGAAGCTGAAACAGATTCAGTAGGACAATTCTGACCTCGACCGACCCAGGGGGTTGAGTCGGTCGTGGGTCGGTCGGACTAAAACCACTAGAACATTAACTTTCTGATTTCGACCGACCCAGATGGGTGAGTCGGTCGTGGGTCGATCGGGCAAGAATTTTCCAAACTTGAAGTTTCTGACTTCGACCCACCCAGGAGGTTGGGTCGGTCGTGGGTCGGTCGAGATGGATCCCAAGGTCAATTTCTTTCTGACTTCGACCGACCCAGAGGGGTTTGGGTCGGTCGGGTCACACTTGGGTCGGTTGGGTCCAAATAAAAAAATATATATGTATATATGTACACATGTACATATATATATATATGTAACACCCCTATTCCTAAACCTGTAATAACGTCACAAGTCATAGCATAATGAATAATAATTCGCAGCGGAAAATAAAACTATCTACCTTGGTGTTACACGCCGTTACTGAAATACACCAAACCTTGATATGTTGTTTAAACATTAAACTATGGTATATTAAGGCTAAAAAGTGCCTTAGAAACATTAATGAACAATTTAAACCACAGTAAAACAATAAAGTACCACAAACACAGTTTGAGCAAAAACATGCTCTAAGCTTGGAGTGAACTTGGTTAGGACCCAAAGAGCCTACCAAGACTTAATAATATTCAATTATGATTTGATAAGGATAATTAAGTCCTTAGGAGGCCTTGGTAGACAATTAAACCAAACAAAACACAAATAAATACCTTAAAGCCAATATGGGCGAAAATGTGCTCTAAGCTTGGGATAAGTTTGTTTAAGACCTAATAAGCATACCAAGACCTTATTTATATGTTAATGAACATATTAAATCAATCACTAAAGAAAACCAAGCTTGAAAACAAGTTAAAACACAAAATGTGCTTTAAGGAGTCTTAAAGCACATTTTTGAAAAATTGTTTTGTAAATGGGTTTTGAGTGGCTAAATGTCCATCATTACTCTTTAATTAACATGTGTACTACTTAGTATCACATTAGGAAGTCTAAGTCAATGAGAAATCAAAAATTTCACAAATATGTGCCTTGTTTTGTGAATAGCAACCAAAATATGCTAGATTATGACATAAGTCAATATAAGTAAGTTAATTGGTTAGCAAAGACCAAAATACCCCTAAGTAGATGATGGGGGCCGGTTTTTATTAAGGTGAGTCACCACCTTGCTAGTTAACAAGTAAATAAGTAAATGATAAAGCAAAAGTTACTATTTACTTTTAGCTTAAATATCTCCAAAAAGCAAGTTTCCTTCTCATTCTCTTCTTTCCCTCTTCATTTCCCACGGTCTCCAATCTTCTTCTTCCTTCTCCATCGGTTATGCTACAGCAACTTCACCATTTCTCAACTTCCATAGCTTATATCTCCCAGCTCCCTTTGCCAAATCAAATTCTAAGACCATATTTGTCTTAGTTAGACCAAGCTCTACACTTCTATCTTTTCAAATCTTCAAGAACTCCATTTTGGTGCCATGAAGATTCACCATTGATCGAGCTTGAGCTCATCTTTTCATGCCTTGTCATTCTCCTTGGCTTCAAGGTAAGGAAAATCAAAGAAAAACTCCATTTCCTCTTGTTTTTGTGTTGGCCGAAAATTCACCATGTAATGGTGTCTTCTTTTGGTTCTTTCATAGCTTCATTCCAATTTTCCAAGGGCTTGGTGGAGTCCTCTCTTGATGCTTATTCAAGCTCTCTTTTATTTTCAAGGTAAAATAACTATCCTAATGTGTTATGACAATGTATATAACCTAGGGTTTGTAAATGAGTTTAAGCATGAAGCTTGAATACTCATTGGTTTTACTTGTGTATTGATTAGAACATTGACAAGTAACCAAGTCCTCTTGCCGATTTCCAAACAAGGAAGAACAAAGGTGTTCAAGTAAAACTCTTGAAGAAAAGAGGTAAACAAACTATCTCAATGTAGTTTAAATGCCTTAGGAAAAATGAGCTTGATTTGCTTAATAAAATACCCAAGGAGCCAATGGCAAAAGAGTTAGTGAATTATCCTTAAAGGAATTATTAAAAGGCATATGTGATGTTGAGTGTATTTGCAGGTCAAAGGCAATATATATGTAGGAAATTCAGTGTTTATGGTTTATGCAATTTAAGGGCCAAAGAGCCATGTTATTTAAGGGCCTAAGTGCCAAGCGATTTAAGTTTATGCACTATATTGTGATGTAGTGTAGTTTAAAGGTTTAGTTGTGTGTAAAGAGCATTACTTGTGAAGATGAATGTCTTGGATGGTTTAAGGATGAAAAGCAATATGTTTGTGTATAAGGAATGTGTATTAAGTGATTAAGTGTTCTTGGTTGTCAAAGGGTGAAAACCTAAGTGTTTGGGTGTGAGAATATACAAGAGAAGCTATGACAAAATTTAGTTGATAAACAAAGGAGTTTATGTGTTCTAATGAGATTTTATGACCTAGAAGGTACTAGGAAATTGTTAAGTGTTAAGATGGTGAAAGAAAGTGAATTATGATGTTTTAGGTGTTAAGATGCCATGGGCATTGTCTTGGAGGACTTAGAGATCAATGGGTGTTTTAAACACACCAAGGTTATATTATGTGAAGTGCTAAGTCTTGTGCAAGTTTTGGTGATCAAAGGAAAAATAATGCCTTGTGGAGATCTAAGTGTGAACTAGTGGAAAATAGAAGGAGTTTGTGTATGGGAGGTGTACGTGTGAAATAATGCCCTTGGAGCAGTGGTGATGGTGGTAAGGTAACATTTTGGTTAGTGGGGTTATAGGCATGAAACTACCACTTAGAAATCCTAAGGAGAAATCATTACAAGTGTTAGGAATTTTGTAAGAAATTTGTGTAATGGTAAAGATGGTTTTGGTGTGTGATTTAAGGGGTTTAGTGCATGGCTAAAGGTGTGTTTGAAGTGCCTAAGGGTGTTAGGACATACTAGGAGGTTTGAGGAAAAGTTTGGAGAAGATTTGACAAGTTTTGGACATGTTCTGTTGTGGACCGACCGAGGGGACCGACCCTGCCTGGGTCGGTCGGTCTCTGTTAAACCAGCCGGATGAGTTTCTGGCAAGGACCGACCCAGAGAGCGTTGGGTCGGTCGGAATAGTGTTGGGTTGGTCGGGTAAGTTTTAAGAGACGGAAAAATTCTGGAAGGGACCGACCCAGTGGACTTGGGTCGGACTTGGGTCGGTGGAAGTGGAATTTTGAAAACCCGAGAATTAATGGAATGGACCGACCCAGTTGGTTGGGTCGGTCGGCAGGTCGGTCGGACCCAAAAGTTAAAAAAAAACAAACAAGAGTGACTTAAGTAGTAAACCCTAGTGGGTATAACAAGGATAATCAAGTGTGAATTAAGTAAGGAAACATGACATATAGTCATGTAAAAACACTTATTTATTCAAAAGTTAAATAAGTTAATTAACCGACATTACTAATCATGTTTAGGAACTACGTTTGGCGGGACTCGTATGCAGCAAGGGCCAAGGTATGGTTTTCTTGCAACCTGTGTCCTACCGGATTACACCGGCTTGTATGCCAATGTGTTTTTCTGTATGTTTGCCACGTTATAAGATAAAAGTATGTAATGAGTTTACAGCAATCCATATATGTGGCGTGTTTAGTTCTGATACCGTTTAACCTTGAAAGTGTTAAACTTTAGCTAACTGGGTCTAGGAACACATAAGAGATCGGTATTCCGATTCAACGACCCGAACCATGGGACGTTCTAACCACGGCTATGCATGAGTTAATTGTGTGATGTTTGTGTGTGAATGTATGGACCTCCCTTGTGTGTTTAACCCAGTTGTTATACTGTAAGGTGTATGGATGTGATAGGTTCCACAGTGGAGCCCTTAACTATGTTTATATATATATTATGGGGGGTGAGGAATCCGGTTGTTCCGGTCACGCGTTGTTTGGGAGTTGATGTATACAGTTTCTTCAGCTTCCTCTCTGTTGGGTTGTTTTCCTTCATTGGTCTTCAATCACCCCTGAGCTTAACCAAGGCTTTTGACTCACGTCTGTTGGGGATTATGTACGGTGTGTTCGGATCACTATATCCGATCCATCTTTATGTTAAGTTACTCGTCCGACTAACAGGACGGTAATGAGTGATGTAAAAAGCTTATCATGAGGGTATATTCATTCTCTGGGCTTCCAAGTTAACTAACTATGTTTAGGTCGGTTCGTAAAGAGAACCGTTACCGTAATGCTATGTGTTATTGTTGTGCTGCAATTCTTATTGCGATGCGGCTTTATATGTACGTGAAAAAAATGTGGAATGAGTTGTTATGAGAAGTATGTGGATCATGGATATGAATCCCAGTTTATTAAAGTGACGTTTATGGATAACCCGACTAGTGGGTAAGTGTCGTCTATTGAGGAAATAGCTCCATTAGAGGAGAAACACTCTAGGGTCAAGGAACACAGAGAGTGATTTATTAAGTGTAGATGTGTTGTCTGTATTTGTTGTGACCATTGTTGTGGATTGTAGTGTGTTGTGTGTTTATGGTGTACATGCATGATTTAAATTTAATCAACCGCATGCTAAGACGACAAATAGTTGTGCGTGGCCCGGTAGCATGCGGGCTGCGGGATTACCATACCAGCAAAGGTGCTGAGCCCCTTGGGGCCACCCTTTCTTCTCTTTCCTATTTCAGATACAAGGAGCTGGAAGCCGTTCGAGAGTAGGACTGGGTAATCGTTTGTACATGGGTAGCCATTTAAATTGTTTATGTATCGTAGGTGTAGTAAGACCGAAATTGTTATCGGCATTAGTTTGTAAATACTCGGTACAGTTGGAATGTTTATGTATATTGGATGTTGTTAATGGAAAGGTATAGTAATATGTAAACGCTCGGGAATCTAGTCCATCAGACCGATAGAGTGTATATGTATTAGCCTTGTTAGCCACGTGGGTGGTTAACGGCGTGTAACACCATTGAGTTAAGTAATGCGAAGAGTTAAGTTTTCCGCTGCAATTCGTTGTTAAGTGTATGGTTGTAGTTGGGGTGTTACAAAAAGTGGTATCAGAGCGAAGTATCGCTATGATGACTGAATTACCGAGCTTAGGAAGTACCGAGTTAGGATTATAGTACTTTGGGTTAAGGGTTGAGTGATAGCGTGAGAGATACGCTAGTTAGGAATTACCAGTGTGTACTGGAAACCTACAATATCCATCCCGCCCTCCACAATCCCTGTTTTGTAATTTGGGAAAGAACGCCAGAGAGAAGGCAGGCCTCTCTTACTCGGGAATACCCGATCTGGCTGTTATTAAACATCGCTGTAAGTAAGGAGAACCTGTCATACGGTAGATTCCGAAAAGTGGGAATCCCGGAGACGGTTCCCATCTGAACATCGTTAACTGCATTTAATAGTGAAGAATGAAGAATCCTACACACAAAAGAATGGAATTTCCGGTAACCTGGGTCGACATGTCGAGCAGTCGAGGACAACCAGCTTGCAACGCACTAACCGTGCAATAGGCAAGAAGTGAAGTAATGGAACCCGAGACGCGTGTCTACGGGACCGTGATTATTAAATAACATCGCCAACGGTATACCAACCGACTAATGAACTACAACGTAGTACCCAATCAAGAGACAGATCTTAGTAACCACGACAAATGTGTGGAATGGGCTACGAAGAGGATACAATACTAAGTAAAAGGGGACTCCAAGAATGGGGAACACCCCAGTTAATGATTATCATGTAAAGACAGTGAGAAGTCACCCAGAGGAATTATTATCAAGACCGTAAGATCAAGTGAGGGCCAACAAGGCCTCTGATGACAGTGCGGGTAAAAATGATACCGCAACCGGTGTGTGTGTTGAACCGATAGCCAATTAGCATGGCGCACTTGCCATGACAAGTGCTGCTATAACAGGGCTGTCGGGAAAGTTTTAACAACTACAAAGTACTTGGTAAAGTACCACGAAGTTAAGTGTGATCATCATAACTGTGGAAGGGCTTAACAGCCTAACCTTTGTAATTGGAAGTACACCAGTCAGCAAGAAGCTAGATTTGGTTAAGGCAAGAAGACGTTGTGAACCACGAGAAGTTTTCTTTCAAACTCAGATTTATTCCAAACTCTTTTCTTTCAAAACCAAATTTTCTTTCAAACCCATACTCATTTTCTACCTTCTTTTAAAAGCCAAACCAGAGGACCTACACCGACCTCAGTGCCACACGGTAGGTAAGTTATACCCAGTTTACTTTTGAATAACCTGAAAGGAAACCAGTAAACCCAAGGGTAATTAACAACCCGAGGGAATGGATTGAGTTCATGGTAATACAACAACGGATAGACTTTCCCTTGATTAAGTTCGGGAAGCACAGAATGCATATTGTCACAGGACAATATAAGGGAGTTGACAACAGAATATTTCACCTAGGCGTGTGACGGACACTACGAGTGTACCAACTGTAATGTGGGACGACCGCACTCCGATAGGAGCATGTGGGCCTGACAGACCTACCTATGGGTTAGTCAGGTAAGTAGTAATGTATCAGTATGGCACCCCACATATGTATACGAGTAGAGTCCGGAACACGGGAAGTAGTCGACTCCATACTACGGTCAGCAGTAAAAGTCAAACAAGAGTAACGGATTACCACGAATGGTAGAAGTAAAGGAACTCAGTTAAGTTAGCGAGACTAAAGGAATTAGTGAATTCATTTCAAGGAAATGTTTAAAAGTCAGGAGGTGCGAAGTGCACTAACTGTTATGTAAAGACATAGCATATGTCTTAAGGATCCTCAGGGATAAACATGATAGCTGGAACAGTGACCCAGCCTGTGCATGGCAAGGCAGATACCTAATGTGGACACATTAATGTGCAATGAACAGGATGAAACTCCCGGGATGATCACCTGGACTACCAGGGAATATCGATCTTCACAGACGAGGATAGTAAACCCAGCTAGGAACGCAAAACGGCGTAGTTAAATAAACACACCAATAAGTGCAAGCCAGATGTAATGGCATAACCTAGCAACACCCAGGAGCAATCCTTGAGGGGTGTTTGAATCAACAATTGTTGATTGAAACAATGTGACAGAAACGCAAGAGTTGAAACAATTACTCGGTTTAAACACCGAAGGGAACCCACTTAATAGTAGGACCCTAAGTTGCCAAGAGACAACTTGGAAGGAATCGTGATGCAACGACCTTGTCGTGGAGTCAATACAACCTCCAAGCATGAAATGTTGTACAGAGAAGTAAATGAGTGTGAACAACCTATGATGAGCAGAGCTCGAGGCAGTAAGGCTTATAAGCCACAAGTAATACGTGTTAAGTACATTTTATTGATTACGAAAGTTTATGTTATACAAGTGAATAGAGCGGAGAACGAACCACTACTTTAAAAGTGGGGATACCTCTCGATATTGAGAGACCGGAAGAGTAATAAGTCTAATAGCAACCACCATAGGTGTGTGATGCTAAATGTGTAGTAAACAACGCTCAAGGAGCATAAAGACTCGAAGAACAGCATATTCAACAATCAGCCAAATAAGTGGCGAAACCCAGTGTAATGGCGGAAGCTAATATAATAGCGGATGCAGCGTAAGCTGATGTTGTATAATGACTAAGGATACGGTGCGCAATAAGCGACCGTTATATAAGTAATGTTAAATGATAATATGGCAAATAAGATCGGTTGTGAGTTAAACTCAGTGGAGATGCAAGGTAAAAAATGATAAACAGACTGGGCAATAAGCCAGTAGTCGGTACTATGTGATATGGAACTCAGTGTGAATTCCTATTGCAATCGCATAAGAGATTTACTGTCAAGGGTTTACGCCTCTGCACTCTGTATGACTGAGTGTTTTGGTATTGCACTTGTGCAGTAATGATCGAGTGGGATAGCTAGGAATTGGGAACATGTTAATTGTGGTAGAATAACGCTATAATGACCGATGCATAGGAAATGCAACATTGCACCAATGAAATGGTACATGTACAAAACCAAATGTGGAGGCATGATTAACAATAAGTGACTGCAGTAGCACTGAATGCCAAATACCAGTATGCAATATACCTCAAGTGTGGGGAATAACAGAGAGAGCACTACATATTAGGTAGTAGCTCAACCTCGACCGACAGTAAGTCGGAAGAAATCAAGTCAATCATTGTGAAATATATAGCAGTATACATAATAAATTATCATGGAAGTGGATAGGAAGTTTGTAACTCACCAAATTCGCTCACGGTACGAGATACCAAGATAAAGGTGAGTAATGGGAGATGTACAATACAGAAAGAAGAACGAACGGGGCAAGCTAAGCTCTAAAGTTAACAGAGTTGCGCAGCAGAGGCCAGTGAACCCATGCTTCAGATACCGAATGTGCATAGTGAATATGAAGAAATGGCTAATTATCAACGCCTAGAAGCCGCACAGGCCAGAACCGAAACCGGTTATGAGTTACACAAACTCCAATGGGAATTCTTGGTTTAGGGATTAAACCGCCAATATGGTTAAGATCCTCTAACCAGAACGCATTGTATAACAGACCGCGTGGATGTTAAAATACTTCACGACGACAGAGCATTTTAAGTCAACGTTCAGTGATTGATTACGTGGGCGCAATCCCTTTTAAGGGGGGTAGAGCGCAAAACCGCTTAGTGTGTTTTACCGTACAAGTGTATGTGAACTACGTTGTGCATAGCACAAAAAAAAAATTTGTTTGGTTGATTGGTGCGTGCGTTACATAAACATACGCATTCATTCATGGTCTAATTGTGGTAATTTTGCATAGAAGATGCGGAATACCATTGTGATAAGTGTGACTACTTTGTTAACAGTTGTGTGTGAGAGTACAAGTGTCAGGGAGTAAAGAAACTCCTGAGGAAATAAAACCCCGACAGTATATTTTCGTATAATACTAAATGTATTACCGTGTATTGTATTTTGATAAAAGTATGTATATATACAGTATTGTGAGTTATGAAGGGGTATGAAACCGACCTAGAACCTAGTGAGAATTAAATTCCCTAGGTAACTGGATTAAAAGTGAATGGAGATAACTGATAGACGGAGTTCTATCCTTTGGAGATGTGATGATTATGAGTAGAATGATTAAAAAGATACAAAATTGGAAATGAGTGAACTACTTGATGCTTGAAATTGAAGTGGGAGGTGAAACTTGATTTTCATGAGATCAAGGGAAGCCGAACACAAATTGGGGTGGAAGGATAGTTCAACACTGATGCTGATCACATCAGGGTTGGATGATTCTTGAAGCTCCCTATAAGTGGTCATAAATAACCACAGTAAGAAAAGATGCAAAGAGCATAAATTGGACTTGGAGTTGTAGTGTGTTTTCAAAAGGATTTTCAATTGGTATTTCCAAACTTTAGATAGATACTTTAAATAGGGAAAGTTCTTCTACTTAACCTCGTTAGAATATTTTTGTAGTACTTGCTCACGAGCCGAGGACGTATGAGCCTTTGTCTTCGGACTGGTGACATGAGAAGTATATATGTTAAAAATTAAGTGAATGTTTTGATCTCCCAAGGGAACGGGGACCAGAAGGTGTCCATCGCGACCGGGTTCCGCGGGATCACAGTTTATATAAAAGATATTTTTGGTGGCCATACATGCTAAGACATGTTGTGTGGTATGTGTAATAAATATTATTTTGACCTTGAGTCCTAATGTGGTTGAGTTCCGAAAGTTGTTATGTTACTTAGACCTATGTGTCTAAAAGTTGTTATGTTACTTAGACCTATGTGTCTAAATGTTGTTATGTTACCTAGACCTATGTGTCTAAATGTTGTTATGTTACCCAGACCTGAGAGTCTAAGGGTTGTTATGTAAGTACAATGTTATTAAGGTACCCGGACCGTTAAGTCCGAGGTTATCATGTAAGTATGTTATGTTATGTATGAATGTGTATATGTTACCCGGACCGTTAAGTCCGAGGGTGTGATGTAAAGTATGTTTGGTTATGGAAGTTTTATTTGCAAGTAATCCCTGTGTTCTAATCCAAATGATGCGTGGGAAGTGTGAACTTCGAGGACAAAGTTTTTTTAAGGGGGGTAGATTGAAATACCCCAAACCTTGATATGTTGTTTAAACATTAAACTATGGTATATTAAGGCTAAAAAGTGCCTTAGAAACATTAGTGAACAATTTAAACCATAGTAAAACAATAAAGTACCACAAACACAGTTTGAGCAAAAACATGCTCTGAGCTTGGAGTGAACTTGGTTAGGACCCAAAGAGCCTACCAAGACTTAATAATATTCAATTATGATTTTATAAGGATAATTAAGTCCTTAGGAGACCTTGGTAGTGTTATACCCAAAATTTCAACCCCTCCGGAAGAGAGTCTCTACTAATAGGCTAGTAGCGAGGGTTCCCAATTCGATCGGCACATTTCAGAGTACTAGGGACAGCTTAGTCATCTCCAGGGGCATTTTCGTAATTTTTCAAGGCTCCTAAGCCCCCTATAGGCTTTCTCTCTCCTCCAAATAAGGGTAAAATCAATTCAAAATGCTTTGAAATTTTAACCCATGATAGAGGATGACATCTGAAGCATAATGGCGTTGGAATTTTGATTTTTCGAATTTCCAATAATTTTCTAGCAATTTCTGATTGAATCTGACGAGAAATTGAATTTAAAAATATTCCAATGTACAAAAAATTCGATTCCACTTTAGAAAATTCGGAAATATCATCCTTTACCCATGTGTAAAATTTCATAATCAAATTCCTTTTGGAAGCCCTTAAGCTAAAACGTCGGTAAATCTCGGTTTTTACCGGATTTTTCTATCTTTAAGGAAGCCTATATAAGGAACCTTATCCCATGATCAAAGAAGAACCTCAAGAACCCTAGACCCTCAAAGAAGGCAGCCGTCTCATTCTCTTCACGTCTTTGCACATCCAAGCACCAAAATCACATCAAAAATCCCCCGAAATCACCATCTAAACACATTTTTCAACTCCCAACACATCAACAATCATCAAACATCAACCAAACCACCTCCAAAACGTGAAGAACACCTTCAACAATCAACAACCAGAGGCTCGGGTCGAACTCAATCCGGAACCGGAACCATCGGAGCCTCCGAAGAGTCCCGACGTGAAGAATCCTCCTAAATTCGAAAGTAAAACAGGTTGCAATTCTACTTTTCTAACTCTCCACGACCTTATTAACTCTCTGTCAAATTTTGGGTTCAAACTAACCTTTTTACGCTTCTGTATTGCTAATTACTTTTGTTTCTGCCTTGTTACTTGTTCGTCAAGTTTCGTACATAATTCAACTTCAAACTGCAATCTTTCAATTACTAACGAATTGTATACCTTTCAGGCTACACGTGCATAAATTTTGAGCCGAAAACACCTTCGGGAACCACCATAAAACCCCTGTCCGTGGGTGGTCCGGGACCACGGACGGGTTGTCCGTGGCCACGGACACCCACGGACGGCGGCGGGATTTTAAAATTTAAAAAATTTAGGTTTTGTTAAACTATGTCCGGGCCTACGGACATCCTGTCCGTGGCCCCGGACTTTTCAAATTTTTGTTTTCTGTTTAATTCGACTTTTATTTTCACATAGATTAACTAGGGTCCGTGGTTACGGACATTAGGTCCGTGGCTACGGACGGAAACAAAATTTGACCTAATTCTGCCTCCGAAACCCTAGTTTAGGTAATTTCAACTTTTACTTTTATTTTCAGTCAAAAAATGCTAAAAAACAAAAAAAAACAGAAGCTCGCTGTTATAACCCGTATAATTCATACCTTATGTTATATCAGTTGCAATGTTATTCTAAGTTGGATTATTTATTTCTTTGCTATCAGTTGGGACTCCGGCGGTATTGTTTTATTTGAAGAGGGCAGGAAGGTCTTTGCATAAAACAATTAAGGTAATTGTTTTATTGGTTAATAAGGAGAAGGATTCCTTATTTTATTCCTTACATTTTTTCAATTATTCTACATCACGTCAGTCCATTCGTGAGGAGCGTCTCGATCGTGGTTTGAACGTCAGTTTCCTCTCTTCCCTTTTCTCTCTCTAATTCCTCCTCTGCTGAAGCGTTGAGTGATCTACTGCATTCTGGTTGGAATCTCTGCTACGGTGTAATTCTTCTATCCGCCTTCAGGTTTGGTTCTTGAAATTCAGATTGGTAATTAGAGCAAGTTCCTCTCCTCTGGAGTTTCTGATTTTGGTTGATTGTTGTGATGAACTCAGCGATTGTGCTCTGCGTTTGGATTCGTGTTCTGCGTGCGGCTGTTGCTTTGCGAATTGCTGGAGGTTCTGCACACTCGATTTCAGGTTTGTGGTGTAGAAAGTTATACAGTTTTGAGTTTCCAAATTCTAGGTTTCCTTCGAATGTTTTCTGATTGCTGGGCTTTGATTGTGGAACTCAGTGGCTGTTGTCTGTATCGGATTGTGGTTCTGCGTGGTTGGGCTCTACTGTCTGATTCGGGATTTGTCTGCTAATCGAGGTAGGTGGTTACTCGATTCAGTTTGGAAGTTCAGCCATGGGGATTGCAACGGTTCTGTTTCGTGTGTGATTTCTGTTTGTGATGTCTGTTTGGTTGCGTTTTGGAATGGTTAAACCCCCATGGTTTCCTGTTTTAATGTCTGATTTGGTGTGTGTGCTTAATTGGCAATTCGTGGTGTTGAATTGCGTTGTTTTTCTGCTCTGTTCGTCTTCTGAAAATTTGCAGTTTTCGCACTGTCCGAACTTCTGTCCGAGCTTTGAAGTTCGGATAGTGCGTTCTTGCCTTACTGATTTTCAAGTTCGGGGTCATGTCCGAACATCTGTCCGAACATAGATGTTCGGACACACCCTCAGGTTTTTCCTCTGATTTATGTTCGACCTGTGTCCGAACTTCAACGTCCGGACACAAGGTCGGACCTTCCGCGTGTTTTCCCGTAAAACCTGTCCGAACATCCGTCCGAACTTGGATGTTCGGACATTCTGAATTCCTCTATCTGATTTCAACTCGACTTGTGTCCGAACATTGATGTCCGGACACAAGTTCGGACATTTGGCTTTCTCTTGTTTCTGAGTCTCGACTTGTGTCCGAACTTCGACGTCCGGACACAAGTTCGGACACCCCTCTGTTTTCAGCGTAACTTCTTCGTTGAACTCCGATTTGAGTGCCGTCTGCGGCATTGGATTCCTTATGTTCTGTACTACTGATTTATGAGTGTTTTGGCATATTTAAATGCAACTTTGCTTCTGTTTAAGCAATCCTTCTGTTTTGGGACATAGCACACTGTTTCTGAGCCGTGAATGGCTGGGTCGAGCTATTCCGTGGTATACCATGTAGACGTCATCCTGAGTGTGGGTCATTCCCTTTCTATTCTGTGGGGTTGACGAACCCTTTGGCTCTTTCGAGTCATTTCTGCGTTGCCGAGAGACCTGGTATGGTCTATGGGTCTCCGACCCTTCTGAGTGTGTGCATTGTGTTTTGTCCCCTTTCTGTTTAAGTGCTCCGACTGTTTCTGATATGGGAACCCCTTGAGTTCCACCCTGTTTCTGTTCTGAAAGCTTCTGGATATTGAGAATTGTGGATAAATGCTTATCTTCTCCTTCTTCTGTTTTCAATTGTTTTGAGCGACCTTGCTGATGACGGTCGCTGCTTACTGGGCATAGTTGTGTGCTCATTCCCCTACTTCTAACATTTTTGCAGATTGATCAGCGAGGATCATCCTAAGTTCTGGAGCTATAGTATTTAGCTTTTATGTTCATTCAGTTTGATACTTTGAGATGTTGTAGCCTTCGGGCCTTATACTTTTGACTTCTGTTCCTGACTCAGTTTCGTATTTGGGATTTTGGTATTTGTTCCGCTGTATTTGAGTACATTGGTTTACAATGTTTATGTAAACTTGGTTTTGGGCCTTTATTTCGTTTGAGTGTTTTAGAGCCTTGCGTTATTAAGTAGTAATACGCGGCGTGTAGCACCCTTAACTCTTAGGCCGGTTTTAGGGGTGTTACATTTAGTGGTATCAGAGCCAGGTTTGGCTTTCTTTGGTGTCTGTGGGTGTGTCTGCTTGTGTGAGAGTCAGTTGTGGCAGTGGTTGACAATATTTTGTTCTGACAAGTTTTGGATTTGTATATCTCAGAATGGCTCCTCGTAGGACACCAGTGACCCCTCAGGGAGATGCTGCGGATGTAGTGCAGCAGTTTGTGACGCAGTTGATGCAGACGATGGCTGCAGCTGCTGGGGGAGCTGGTGGAGGAGCTGGTGGTGCTGGCCCAGCAGGGGCGAATGCAGTGGGAGGCCGAGTCCGAGCACTTCAGGAGTTCATGAAGCTAAAGCCACCTTCTTTCGACGGCTGTGGCGACCCTCAGGAGGCAAGCCATTGGATTACTGAGGTCGAGGACCTGCTGAGAGTGATGGGGTCGGAGGACGACCAGAAGGTAGACTTCGCTACGTTCCTCTTCAAGGGGGAGGCGAAGGAGTGGTGGCGCATGGTGATGGGTAGACATCCCCAGCCTTGGACCTGGGATCAGTTCTGCTTGGAGTTCAACAAGCAGTTCTATCCGGATGTCTACAAGGACCAGAAGATCAATGAGTACAACCGGCTGCGTCAGGGAAGAGATATGTCTGTAGAAGAGTATGTGAGGAAGTTCGTGACCCTGTCGAAGTATGCTCCGGAGCCAGATGAGCATAGGAAGGCTCGTAAGTTCGAGAGCGGTTTGAGACCAGACATTAGGTCGGCGGTGACACCTCTTCGTCACCGGACCTTCAGAGATGTGGCGGATGTCGCCTTGCTGGTAGAGGCGGACATCAGGGGCAGACATGAGGGCAGAGACCATAAGGGGAAGAGGCGTGCTAAGGAGCCTCAGAAGAAGGAGGCTGCTCCTCCTCAAAAGAAGCAGACCTATGGAGATCGCCGGGGAGCTTCTTCATCTTCGTCAGTTGGGGCGAAGTGTGGGGCTTGTGGTCGCTCCCATCCTGGTAGGGAGTGCTACAAGAAGACTGGTGCCTGCTTTAAGTGCGGGTCGATGGAGCACCGGATCGCTCAGTGCCCTCAGGCATCCAGTAGAGGCTCAGGAGAAGAGGCACCGGCTCAGATTCAGGGGCGAGGTCCGATCAGAAGAAGCCTCAGACTCAGGCCCGGGTTTATGCTATGGCTGGAGAGCGTGATCGTGCTGGTGATCGCGTCATCTCAGGTATTCTCCAGATCCATTCTCGAGATGTATTTTGTCTGTTTGACTCTGGAGCTACGCATTCTTTTGTCTGCTATGATTTACTGGGTGATCTTGGACTGACTGCTATGCCTAGTGAGGTAGACCTATGTGTGAGTAGTCCGTTAGGTGGGGTTGCCCCTTGTGTGTTGGATTCTGTGTGTAAGGCTTGTCCCATAGTAGTTAGGGACAAGACCTTCTTTGCTGACCTCATCCCGATGCGGATGACCTGTTTTGATGTGATTCTGGGCATGGATTGGCTAGCAGAGCACCATGCCCATATAGATTGTGCAGCGAAGAGAGTAGTGTTCGACTTGCCAGACGGGTCTCGCTTTGCTTTCTCTGGGAATGCAGTTCCATGTGCGCCTGTGATTGTGTCGGCGATGCAGGCAGCCAGTTTCTTGAGGAAGGGCTGCCAGGGCTTCTTATGTTATCTGCCAGAGGTGCGTGAGGGATCTAGCTTGGAGAGCATCCCGATCGTCAGAGAGTTCCCGGAGGTCTTCCAGGACGACGTGCCCGGACTTCCACCAGTGCGAGAGGTGGAGTTCACCATCGATTTAGCGCCAGAGACTCAGCCCATCTCTAGGGCCCCTTACCGTATGAGTCCGGCGGAGTTGAAGGAGCTGAAGGTCCAGCTTCAGGAGCTGTTAGATAAGGGCTTCATACGCCCTAGTGTTTCGCCTTGGGGAGCGCCAGTGCTGTTTGTGAAGAAGAAGGATGGGACCTTCCGTTTGTGCATCGACTATAGAGCTGAACAAGGTGACCATCAAGAATCGCTATCCCCTTCCGCGCATAGATGATTTGTTTGACCAGTTGGCGGGCGCCACAGTGTTCTCGAAGATAGATCTTCGTTCAGGCTACCATCAGTTGAGGATTAAGGCCGAGGATGTGCCTAAGTCCGCTTTTAGGACTCGTTATGGTCATTACGAGTTCCTAGTCATGCCTTTGGTTGACTAATGCTCCATCAGTATTCATGGATATGATGAACCGGGTTTTCAAACCCTATCTGGATCAGTTTGTAGTGGTCTTCATAGATGATATCTTGGTGTACTCCAAGAGCGCAGGAGCATGAGGAGCATCTGAGGATTGTTTTGCAGACGCTGAAGGATCGTGAGCTTTATGCTAAGTTGAAGAAGTGTGACTTCTGGCTTGATCGCGTAGTTTCTTGGGACATGTGGTCTCGAAGGACGGTATCTCAGTGGATCCTGAGAAGATTAGAGCTGTGATGGAGTGGGCGAGGCCCACGAATGTTGCTGAGATTCGCAGTTTCCTTGGGTTAGCTGGGTACTACAGGAAGTTCGTTGAGGGGTTTCTAAGATTGTATCCCCGCTGACCCGTCTGTTGAGGAAGGAGGTCAAGTATGAGTGGAGCGAGGCTTGCGAGCAGAGTTTCCAGGAGATTAAGAAGAGGCTGACGACCGCACCGATTCTGACTTTGCCTTCTGGGACCGAGGGATTCGAGGTCTTCTGTGATGCGTCCCATAAGGGACTGGGATGTGTTTGATGCAGCAGGGTAAGGTGGTGGCTTATGGCTCGCGGCAGCTTAAGCCCTATGAGAAGAACTACCCTACCCACGATCTGGAGTTGGCAGCTGTAGTGTTCGCGCTGAAGATTTGGAGGCATTATCTGTATGGAGCGTCGTGTAAGGTTTACACGGACCACAAGAGTCTCAAGTATTTGTTCACTCAGAAGGAGCTGAACTTGAGACAGAGGAGGTGGTTGGAGCTACTTCATGACTACGATTTAGAGATCCTCTACCACCCGGGTAGAGCGAATGTTGTTGCAGATGCCTTGAGCCGGAGAGGTGCTTCGGGTGTAGCTTGTGCTCTGACGGAGTCCAGAGGTCCGCCTTAGAGCTGCAGCGTATGGGTGTTTGGGTAGTCAGACCCGCCAGTGCCAGTGTGATAGCAGCGCTTCAGGTTCAGTCTTCGTTGGTCGACAGGATCCGGGTTGGTCAGGAGGCAGATTCAGCTTTGTGTCGGATCAGAGAGGGGCTGTCTTCAGATCAGAGTTCAGACTTCAGTGTCTCCAGTGATGGGTGTCTGCGTTTCAGAGGCCGTGTATGTGTGCCAGACGATGCAGTGCTGCGCAGAGATCCTTCAGGAGGCCATGGAGCGCCATATTCAGTCACCCAGGAGGGGTGAAGATGTATCGAGATCTCAGAGAGTCGTTCTGGTGGTCTGGGATGAAGCGCGATATTTCAGAGTTTGTTTCGAAGTGCCAGACCTGTCAGCAGATTAAGGCTGAGCACCAGAGGCCAGCGGGTTTGCTTCAGCCCCTTCCCATTCCTGAGTGGAAGTGGGAGAGTGTGGGGATGGATTTCGTCATGGGTTTGCCCAGGACTCCTTCGGGTTGTGATGCTGTTTGGGTGATAGTTGATCGTCTGACGAAGTCTGCTCATTTTCTGCCGGTGAAGAAGACCTTCAGTTTGGAGCGTTTAGCTCGGTTGTATCTCGATGAGATAGTGAGACTTCACGGTGTGCCTACTACTATTGTGTCTGATCGTGACCCACGTTTTGTTTCGAGATTTTGGCGCAGTTTGCATAAGGCCTTGGGTACGAATTTAGCGTTCAGTTCAGCTTACCATCCTCAGTCGGATGGCCAGACGGAGGACTAATCAGGTTTTGGAGGACATGCTTCGCGCATGTGTCCTGGACTTTGGAGGTAGCTGGGAGCAGCATGTGACTCTGATTGAGTTCGCCTACAACAACAGCTTTCAGGCGAGCATTGGTATGGCTCCGTTTGAAGCGTTGTACGGTAGGAGGTGCAGGTCCCCCATCTGTTGGGATGACCTGAAGGAGAGGGTCTTGGTTGGACCCGAGCTGGTGCAGGGAGCAGTAGAGAAGATCAGGACGATTCGGGAGCGTTTGCTTGTTGCTCAGAGCAGACAGAAGTGCTATGCAGACCAGAGGCGTAGGCCGCTTGAGTTTGATGTTGGTGATCATGTCTATCTGCGAGTGTCGCCGGTCAGAGGCGTGGTCCGGTTTGGGAAGCGTGGGAAGCTTAGCCCGAGGTTCGTTGGACCGTTTGAGATCCTGGAGAGGATTGGCCCTGTGGCCTACCGGTTAGCGTTGCCACCCGCTTTGTCTGCTGTTCACGGTGTTTTTCATGTCTCCATGTTGAGGAAGTATCTGCATGATCCGTCTCATGTGATCGACTACAGCCAGCTTCAGTTGAGAGAGGACTGCAGCTTCGAGGCGGTGCCTACTCGTATTTTAGCCAGGGATGTCCGTCGGCTTCGTAGTAAGACCCTACCTATGGTGAAGGTCCAGTGGTCAGATCAGTTAGAGAGTGAAGCTACGTGGGAGCTCGAAGATGAGTTGCGTGCCAAGTATCCCTCCCTGTTCGAGCAGTAAGGTGAGTTAATCTCGAGGACGAGATTCTTTTAAGGGGGAGGTGATGTTATAACCCGTATAATTCATACCTTATGTTATATCAGTTGCAATGTTATTCTAAGTTGGATTATTGATTTCTTTGCTATCAGTTGGGACTCCGGCGGTATTGTTTTATTTGAAGAGGGCAGGAAGGTCTTTGCATAAAACAATTAAGGTAATTGTTTTATTGTTAATAAGGAGAAGGGTTCCTTATTTTATTCCTTACATTTTCTAATTATTTTACATCACGTCAGTCCATTCGTGAGGAGCGTCTCGATCGTGGTTTGAACGTCAGTTTCCTCTCTTCCCTTTTCTCTCTAATTCCTCCTCTGCTGAAGCGTTGAGTGATCTACTGCAATCTGGTTGGAATCTCTGCTGGTGTAATCTTCTATCCGCCTTCAGGTTTGGTTCTCGAAATTCAGATTGGTAATTAGAGCAAGTTCCTCTCCTCTGCAGTTTCTGATTTTGGTTGATTGTTGTGATGAACTCAGCGATTGTGCTCTGCGTTTGGATTCGTGTTCTGCGTGGTTGTTGCGAATTGCTGGAGGTTCTGCACACTCGATTTCAGGTTTGTGGTGCAGAAAGTTATACAGTTTTGAGTTTCCAAATTCTAGGTTTCCTTCGAATGTTTTCTGATTGCTGGGCTTTGATTGTGGAACTCAGTGGCTGTTGTCTGTATCGGATTGTGGTTCTGCGTGGTTGGGCTCTGCTGTCTGATTCGGGATTTGTCTGCTAATTGAGGTAGGTGGTTACTCGATTCAGTTTGGAAGTTCAGCCATGGGGTGTTGCAAGGTTGTTTGTGTGTGATTTTGTTTTAGCGTTTGTTGTGTTTTGGAATGGCTAAACCCCCATGGTTTCCTGTTTTAATGTCTGATTTGGTGTGTGTGCTTAATTGGCAATTCGTGGTGTTGAATTGCGTTGTTTTTCTGCTCTGTTCGTCTTCTGAAATTTGCAGTTTTCGCACTGTCCGAACTTCTGTCCGAGCTTTGAAGTTCGGACAGTGCGTTCTTGCCTTACTGATTTTCAAGTTCGGGGTATGTCCGAACATCTGTCCGAACATAGATGTTCGGACACACCCTCAGGTTTTTCCTCTGATTTAAGTTCGACCTGTGTCCGAACTTCGACGTCCGGACACAAGGTCGGACCTTCCGCGTGTTTTCCCGTAAAACCTGTCCGAACATCCGTCCGAACTTGGATGTTCGGACATTCTGAATTCCTCTATCTGATTTCAACTCGACTTGTGTCCGAACATTGATGTCCGGACACAAGTTCGGACATTTGGCTTTCTCTGGTTTCTGAGTCTCGACTTGTGTCCGAACTTCGACGTCCGGACACAAGTTCGGACACCCCTCTGTTTTCAGCGTAACTTCTTCGTTTGAACTCCGATTTGAGTGCCGTCTGCGGCATTGGATTCCTTATGTTCTGTACTACTGATTTATGAGTGTTTTGGCATATTTAAATGCAACTTTGCTTCTGTTTAAGCAATCCTTCTGTTTTGGGACATAGCACACTGTTTCTGAGCCGTGAATGGCTGGGTCGAGCTATTCCGTGGTATACCATGTAGACGTCATTCTGAGTGTGGGTCATTCCCTTTCTGTTCTGTGGGGTTGACGAACCCTTTGGCTCTTTCGAGTCATTTCTGCGTTGCCGAGAGACCTGGTATGGTCTATGGGTCTCCGACCCTTCTGAGTGTGTGCATTGTGTTTTGTCCCCTTTCTGTTTAAGTGCTCCGACTGTTTCTGATATGGGAACCCCTTGAGTTCCACTCTGTTTCTGTTCTGAAAGCTTCTGGATATTGAGAATTGTGGATAAATGCTTATCTTCTCCTTCTTCTGTTTTCAATTGTTTTGAGCGACCTTACTGATGACGGTCGCTGCTTACTGGGCATAGTTGTGTGCTCATTCCCCTACTTCTAACATTTTTGCAGATTGATCAGCGAGGATCATCCTAAGTTCTGGAGCTATAGTATTTAGCTTTTATGTTCATTCAGTTTGATACTTTGAGATGTTGTAGCCTTCGGGCCTTATACTTTTGACTTCTGTTTCTGACTCAGTTTCGTATTTGGGATTTTGGTATTTGTTCCGCTGTATTTGAGTACATTGGTTTACAATGTTTATGTAAACTTGTTTTGGGCCTTTATTTTTGAGTGTTTTAGAGCCTTGCGTTATTAGGTAGTAATACGCGGCGTGTAGCACCCTTAACTCTTAGGCCGGTTTTGGGGTGTTACACTCGCGCACTTAGGTTAAAACGACTCGTAATAAGCCGTAATTAAACTAAGTAGAGGAAAAACAACTTCTAGGGGTAATGAAAGTAATTGAACCCTAATTAAGTCGAATATCAAGCCCCCGAACCCGAACTCTACCTTTCCTAATTTACTCTAGGTAAAAATTAGGTGGCGACTCACAATAGGTTCCAGTGAGCTAGCATAGGATTTAATAATTATTGTTATATGACATAGTTATTAACCTTAGGTTATAAGTGGACCTAAAACCCGACTAGATCCCAATCAACTTCATCAACATAGGATAGGGTTTAAAATCGAGGCTCACAGACTGGCGACTCTGCTGGAGACAAACTTCTTAATTTTAACTTGTTTAATTTTAAGAAAGAGGCTTAACTCGAAAATTTTTATTTATGGCTTTAATTCTTTGTTTGTTTACTTTTGTGCGCAATTTAAATTTCTGTACCTTTGCATCATATGAGAGCGAGGGTCCACGCAAACCTATTCCACCCCGGGACCCGTTTGAGGGTCCCCTTTCAGGGACTCACACCTTTTAGGTGATGTGAATAAGCGGGGGAAATGAGGAGGATGTCATCTAACCACATCCCCTTAATACCTGGGCTTTAGCCCCAAGCGTTTTCCTGGCAGTGCCCTTACCTAGCCCATTGTTTGGTCAGTCAAAGACCCGACCGTAGACACACACCTTCAGGTGATGTGAAAAAAGTGGGGAAGCCCAAAGAGAATAGCGTGCAAGCCCTATTCCTTTGTGGTGACCTGGGCCCACGCCCCAAGCACCTCTCCGGATCGATCCATACCCGAATTGGATAAGTGTCAAGTGAGGACATGTGGAATTTGTATGGGCCTTGTCTGCTTGTGTGATCGGCCCACTACCCAACCTAGGATTTGATAGGAACTTTTCCTACATCACACAGTACACTTCACCAGCTTCGCAACGCAACAAACGGGGATCAAATCGGAGCTCAAACGAAGAATGTGGAGCCTGTCGAAGTTTGCAAAGAAAGCAGAAAAAAATACACACGTCCGGACCTGTGTCCGGACATGCAGGTCCGGGCGCAACACATGTCCGACCCTATAGGTCCGGACGCAAGTCCGGACACATGTCGACGAAGCATTTTCTCACAGCGTCGACATGTCCGGACCAGTCTGGTCCGGACAGTGGTCCGGACACGCATATAGCCAGCGTACAGAGGCATGTCGATGGGTGGAATTGGTAAAATAATATTTACCAATTCACTCCGACACCCCCTCTCTTTTTTCCCCATTTTCACTATAAATAAACCTATAACCCCCCATTAATCCATACTCATTCCACCCCCAAACTAATGCCATTTTTCCTCCATAAAATCACCATTTTCTCTCCCAAAAATCATACATCTCATCTACATAATGTCACATAAATCCTCACATCATCTCATCCCATAAAAACATTCCATTTCCATACCGTTTTCTGTCCAACCTCTGTCCAAATATTAGCAGTTATTAAGGAGCTGAATTAATTATCTTCCCCAGATGATTTCTTTTACTTCTTATTCTGTCTTTTTAATTATGTTGTGGCTAAGAGGATTTACTCCGGGTGAAGGTGTAATTATAGTTTGTTTAATTATGTAATCTATATTTTTACCGGTTTAATTAAATACAGTTTGTTACGATTAAAGTTTATCTCTCGCCTTTTTAATAAATTTCATGGATTTATTAAAATGCTTTACAAAGTCTATTTTGATCAGAGCAGTGATAAATAGACAGGTTAATTAATCGATAAATCTGTGGAAAACTTATTTTGATTAAATAGGTTAGTATTTTCAGATGCAAAATATAATTCCTCGCACTTAATCCGTTTACATGTGTTTTGCTCAAATCTAGATTAGATTGAGCATTTTCTGGTAAACGAGTCTTTCAAGTCTAGGATTTAGTCTTTAAAGATAATAACAAGAATTTTTGCCAAACTATTATAATTAACCGGTAAAGATAGCATAATTAGCCCGATTATATAAACCTGAAGCCGGAGTCCCTTTTATATTATTATCTTTCACTCAGTTAATTTTATCTATCGTTTTACTTTACAAAACAAGTCAATTTTCCCCCTTTTTGTGACAAGCTTAGGTACTATATTATTTCGCTATAAGTCCTACGGTTTGACCCCGGCCGTTTCTGTCTTCTATACTACTGCGACCGGGTTTTGTTTGCAGCCCGAAGGATAGTTGAGTTATTATTTCTTTCTCAATTGTTTAAAATACACCAGTTCCAACCTCTCTCATTATTCTGTCTGCAGCTTCATTCCAATCTTCCAAGGGCTTGGTGGAGTCCTCTCTTGATGCTTATTCAAGCTCTCTTTTATTTCAAGGTAAAACAACTATCCTAATGTGTTAAGACAATGTATATAACCTAGGGTTTGTAAATGAGTTTAGCATGAAGCTTGAATGCTCATTGGTTTTACTTGTGTATTGATTAGAACATTGACAAGTAACCAAGTCCTCTTGCCGATTTCCAAACAAGGAAGAACAAAGGTGTTCAAGTAAAAATCTTGAAGAAAAAGGTAAACAAACTATCTCAATGTAGTTTAAATGCCTTAGGAAAAATGAGCTTGATTTGCTTAATAAAATACCTAAGGAGCCAATGGCAAAAGAGCTAGTGAATTATCCTTAAAGGAATTATTAAATGGCATATGTGATGTTGAGTGTATTTGCAGGTCAAAGGCAATATATATGTAGGAAATTCAGTGTTTATGGTTTATGCAATTTAAGGGCCTAAGAGCCATGTTATTTAAGGGCCTAAGTGCCAAGCGATTTTTGTTTAAGCACTATATTGTGATGTAGTCTAGTTTAAAGGTTTAGTAGTGTGTAAAGAGCATTACTTGTGAAGATGAATGTCTTGGATGGTTTAAGGATGAAAAACAATATGTTTGTGTATAAGGAATGTGTATTAAGTGATTAAGTGTTCTTGGTTGTCAAAGGGTGAAAACCTAAGTGTTTGGGTGTGAGAATATACAAGAGAAGCTATGGCAAAATTTAGTTGATAAACAAAGGAGTTTATGTGTTCTAATGAGATTTTATGACCTAGAAGGTACTAGGAAATTGTAAGTGTTAAGATGGTGAAAGAAAGTGAATTATGATGTTTTAGGTTTAAGATGTCATAGGCATTGTCTTGGAGGACTTAGAGATCAATGGGTGTTTTAAACACACCAAGGTTATGTTATGTGAAGTGCTAAGTCTTGTGCAAGTTTTGGTGATCAAAGGAAAAATAATGCCTTGTGGAGATCTAAGTGTGAACTAGTGGAAAATAGAAGGAGTTTGTGTAAGGGAGGTGTACGTGTGAAATAATGCCCTTGGAGCAGTGGTGATGGTGGTAAGGTAACATTTTGGTTAGTGGGGTTATAGGCATGAAACTACCACTTAGAAATCCTAAGGAGAAAAATTACAAGTGCTAGAAATTTTGTAAGAAATTTGTGTAATGGTAAAGATGGTTTTGGTGTGTGATTTAAGGGGTTTAGTGCATGGCTAAAGGTGTGTTTGAAGTGCCTAAGGGTGTTAGGACATACTAGAAGGTTTGAGGAAAAGTTTGGAGAAGATTTGACAAGTTTTGGACATGTTCTGTTGTGGACCTGTAACACCCCTACTACGCGTTTAACCATAATTGAAATCGCAGCGGAAATAGACAACTAAACAATAACTAAACGGTTCGGTGTTACAACGCCGTTAACCACCCACGTGGTTAACAAGGCAGAATAAATACAAGTGTACCGGTCTGATGATCAGACTTCCGAGCATAGAACTAAACCATAAATACATCATATACAATATCGAGTACTTAATTACATTCATTCACTGTAAACCGACAATATACCGTCATTGTAGTACAACGGAACCAAAATATATCGCCACGGGAGCACAGACGCATCCCGGGTTCAGCATCCAAAATAACCAAAAGTATTCCTACAACCTATAGTCTATAGCCATTCCGCTTCCTCGATCCTCATCCTGCAGTAAAAATATGGAGCCCCGAGGGGGTCAGCAACCCTTGGCTGGTATGGTTAACGCGCAGCCCATCGGCTACCGGGATACGCGCAACTAATTGTCATGATAACATGGCATTGATTTTACACAAACAACATATATAGCATAGCAAGAAATATTTCTTAGCAAAACAATACACACATAGTGAGTACACTTCCCACAACAACAAACCAAGAAGGTTAATCAACATAAGAAGCCTAGAGAATGGTTCACCCTCATGTTAAGCTTGTTCCACACACTCATTACCGTTCTGTTAGTCGAACGAGTAACTTAACTCACAGATGGATCGGATATTGTGACCCGAACACACCACACAAACACATGTTCCCACTAAACCGATCATAAGTCAGAATAGGTAAGCTTTGGAGGAAGCTAGCGGGAGATCGATCGCCAAATAAAGGAGAACAATCTTAACATCATAAGAGTCGAATCTGATACAGATATCTACTCTTTTACTTACACGCGTGACCGGACAACCAGATTCCTCACCCCCCGTTAACACTCATTAGAAGTTCACTGTTGGAACTCAATAACAAATCACAGCATGTGGTTAAGTCTTGTTAGTCACACACAAGGGGTATGAGTCACATTTCAACAATACAATAATATAAACACTATAAACTCGTTACATCACTTAAGTCTTACAAGGTCATAAACATATAGAAAACACACAACACACAAGCCGGTGTAAACCGGTAGGCAACAAACTGCAAGAAAACCATACCTCAGTCCTTGCTTCGACTGGTTTCCACCGTTGGAGAATCCTATACACATTTAGTAACGTCGGTTAATTAACGCACTAGTTCGTTGTTAACTTATTACTTCACATAACTAGTTATTTTATTTTCACACTTGTTATAACTTTTCACCCCTTTATTTGCCATTATAACTCACCTAACATGTCTTAGACAACCCCACATCATCATTACTAACTAATCACCATTTTTAGACAACGTTTTCTAGCCTTAAACAACATTTTTGGCCAACACAGTGGCCTGTCCGAACTTGTGTCCGAGCTTCCCAAGTTCGGACGCAAGTCGAGACTCAAAGGGAACCCTGACGTATGTCCGAACTTGTGTCCGATCTTCCTAAGTTCGGACATCGGTCAAGGAAAAATCAGGGAAAAGAGATGGCGGTGTCCGAACTTCTAGGGTCGGACAGAAGTTCGGACAGTGGCCGAGACTCAGAAAACTTAACGCAACAGGGCACGTCCGGACTTCCAAATTCGGACGGAAGTTCGGACGTGTAGGAAAGTTCATTTTCTACACTCTTAAACACTTGTTCATTTCTTACCAAAACTCCTAACACTTATAATGTTTTCTCCTTAGATTTCTAAGTGGTGTTTCATGCCTATAATAACCATTATGCCAAAGTATTTTCCTCTCCATTAAACATCATCTTCCAAGCATCTTTTCTTACAAACCAAATTTCCTTATGTCATTCTTGAAATCCCTTTACAAGTTTATACTTTCTCCTTATTTACCAAAATTTGCCTAAATCTCTACACACTCCAAAATGACTTTGGTGCATTCCAAAACACTCATTTGATCTCTACAATCTCTAAGATAATGCTTAAGTTCTTTTTACACTCTAAAAACACCTCAATACACTTTATTTCCCTAGTAATATAGCTAGTCACTTCTAACACTTCCTAGTCCACCTAAACTCATTTAGGCACTTAAAACTTCTTATACATTACCTAATTTTTGACATGGGTTCTACTAACATCTTGTTACACCAAAACACATCGTTTTCACCATTAAACATCCAAGAACACTAAAATCCATCAAGAACATTCTTGTACACAAAACTTCACTTATCTAACACTACACAACAATATAGTGCATAATTTAAATTGCTTGGCACTTAGGCCCTTAAATAACATGGCTCTTAGGCCCTTAAATTGCATAAACCATAAACACTGAATTTCCCACATTATATTTGCCTTTGACCTGCAAATACATACAACAACACATATGCCCTTTAATAGTCACCTTGAGAGCATTTTACTAAGTCATTTACCATTAGCTCCTTAAGTAGTTTTAATAAGCAATATAGGCTCATTTCTCCTAAGACATTAAACTACATTAGGTTAGCATATTTACCTCTTTTCCTCACAAACTTCTTTCTTGTTTCCTTGATTAAAATCGGTAAGGATGTTCGATTGCTTGTCAACTTCTAAACAATATACAAATAATGAAATGAGTATACAAGCTTTATGCTTCATCTCATTGTAAACCTACTAGATACATATATTGTCTTAGAACCTTTAGATGATTGTTTTACCTTGGATATAAAAGAGAGTTTGGATATGTAGCAAGAGAGGACTCCACCAACCCTTGGAAGATTCAAATGAAGCTAGAACAAGCAAGGTAAAGGGCACCATTAATGGTGTTTTTTCGGACAACATACAAACATGAAGGAAATGTTATTTTTCTTTGAGTTTCCATACCTAGAAGCAAAGGAGAACAATAATATGTGAAAAGATGAGCTCAAGCCCCTCCCATGGAGATTCCTCTTGGCACCGAAATGGAGCCCTTGGAGTTTTGAAAGGATGAAGTTGAAGAGCTTGACAAGATAAAGAGAATGGTGGTCTTGGTTTTTGATTTGGCAAAGGGAGCTAGGAATTACAAGAGGTTAAAGATGACAAATGATGGTGGTGCTGTGGCTTTACCGTGGAAGAGAGCAAGAAGGAAGGTAGAAGACGGTGGAAGTGTGAAAGAAATGAGAAGAATGAAGATAAGTTTGCTTTTGTAAGATATTTACATGATAAAGTAAATAGTACTTTGTTTAGTCATTATTTATTTGCTTAATAAGATAACATAAGTGGTGACTCACCACCATAAAACCGGCCCCCTTTATGTTACTAGAGGTGTTTTAGTCTTTGTTGACCATTTAACTTACTTATATTGACTTATGTTATAAACTAGCTTGATTTGGTTACTATTCATAAAAACAAGGCACATTGTTGTGAAATTTTTGATTTCCCATTGATTTAGACTTCCAAATGTAATACTAAGTAGTACACATGTTAATTAAAGTAATGATGGACATTTAGCCATTCAAAACCCATTTACAAGACAATTTTTTCAAAAAGTGCTTTAAGACTCCTTAAAGCACATTTTGTGTTTTAACTTGTTTTCAAGCTTGGTTTTCTTTGGTATTTGGTTTAATATGTTCATTAATATATAAATAAGGTCTTGGTAAGCTCATTAGGTCTTATCCCAAGCTTAGAGCACATTTTAGCCCTAATTGACTTTAAGGTATTTATTTGTGTTTCCTATGGTTTAAATTGTTTACTAATGTTTTTAAGACTCTTTTAGTCTTAATATACCATATTTTAATGTTTAAACGACATACTAAGGTTTGGGGTATTTCATGACCGACCCAGGGGACCGACCCTGTCTAGGTCGGTCGGTCTCTATTAAACCAGCCGGATGAGCTTCTGGAAAGGACCGACCCAGAGAGCGTTGGGTCGGTCGGAATAGTGTTGGGTCTGTCGGGTAAGTTTTAAAAGACGGAAAAATTCTGGAAGGGACCGACCTAGTGGACTTGGGTCGGACTTGGGTCGGTCGAAGTGGAATTTTGAAAACCCGAGAATTACTGGAATGGACTGACCCAGTTGGTTGGGTCGGTCGGTGGGTCGGTCGGACCCAAAAGTTAAAAAAAAACAAACAAACAAGAGTGACTTAAGTAGTAAACCCTAGTGGGTATAACAATGATAATCAAATGTGAATTAAGTAAGGAAACATGACATATAGTCATGTAAAAACACTTAGTTATTCAAAAGTTAAATAAGTTAATTAACCGACATTACTAATCATGTTTAGGAACTACGTTTGGCGGGACTCGTATGCAGCAAGGGCCAAGGTATGGTTTTCTTGCAACCTGTGTCCTACCGGATTACACCGGCTTGTATGCCAATGTGTTTTTCTGTATGTTTGCCACGTTATAAGATAAAAGTATGTAATGAGTTTACAGCAATCCATATATGTGGCGTGTTTAGTTCTGATACCGTTTAACCTTGAAAGTGTTAAACTTTAGCTAACTGGGTCTAGGAACACATAAGAGATCGGTATTCCGATTCAACGACCCGAACCATGGGACGTTCTAACCACGGCTATGCGTGAGTTAATTGTGTGATGTTTGTGTGTGAATGTATGGACCTCCCTTGTGTGTTTAACCCAGTTGTTATACTGTAAGGTGTATGGATGTGATAGGTTCCACAGTGGAGCCCTTAACTATGTTTATATATATATTATGGGGGGTGAGGAATCCGGTTGTTCCGGTCGCACGTTGTTTGGGAGTTGATGTATACAGTTTCTTCAGCTTCCTCTCTGTTGGGTTGTTTTCCTTCATTGGTCTTCAATCACCCCTGAGCTTAACCAAGGCTTTTGACTCACGTCTGTTGGGGATTATGTACGGTGTGTTCGGATCACTATATCCGATCCATCTTTATGTTAAGTTACTCGTCCGACTAACAGGACGGTAATGAGTGATGTAAAAAGCTTATCATGAGGGTATATTCATTCTCTGGGCTTCCAAGTTAACTAACTATGTTTAGGTCGGTTCGTAAAGAGAACCGTTACCGTTATGCTATGTGTTATTGTTGCGCTGCAATTCTTATTGCGATGCGGCGTTATATGTACGTGAAAAAAATGTGGAATGAGTTGTTATGAGAAGTATGTGGATCATGGATATGAATCCCAGTTTATAAAAGAGACGTTTATGGATACCCGACTAGTGGGTAAGTGTCGTCTATTGAGGAAATAGCTCCATTAGAGGAGAAACACTCAAGGGTCAAGGAACACAGAGAGTGATTTATTAAGTGTAGATGTGTTGTTTGTATTTGTTGTGATCATTGTTGTGGATTGTAGTGTGTTGTGTGTTTATGATGTACATGCATGATTTAAATGTAATCAACCGCATGCTAAGACGACAAATAGTTGTGCGTGGCCCGGTAGCATGCGGGCTGCGGGATTACCATACCAGCAAAGGTGCTGAGCCCCTTGGGGCCACCCTTTCTTCTCTTTCCTATTTCAGATACAAGGAGCTGGAAGCCGTTCGAGAGTAGGATGGGGTAATCGTTTGTACATGGGTAGCCATTTAAATTGTTTATGTATCGTAGGTGTAGTAAGACCGAAATTGTTATCGACATTAGTTTGTAAATACTCGGTACAGTTGGAATGTTTATGTATATTGGATGTTGTTAATGGAAAGGTATAGTAATGTGTAAACGCTCGGGAATCTAGTCCATCAGACCGATAGAGTGTATATGTATTAGCCTTGTTAGCCACGTGGGTGGTTAACGGCGTGTAACACCATTGAGTTAAGTAATGTGAAGAGTTAAGTTTTCCGCTGCAATTCGTTGTTAAGTGTATGGTTGTAGTTGGGGTGTTACAGTTACTCACCCTTGTGAGTAACAAGGCATCCTTACTCCTTCCAACACTTCAACTCCTCTGCTGTGATGAACAGAATCTGAGCACTCTAATTATTACAAACAAATCCAAACTAAATGAGCAACTAACTGAATACAACAATCTCCTTAATACAACACTTAACAAACTTAAAGAGTTCTTTATTAAAACCCATCTACTACCCTGTGCCCGCACTCCGTCTTGTGTCTTCTTCAGTAACCTGAAATGTTTTGCCCATTGAAGGGCTCAGCAATCAAATTGCTAGTATGCTAAATGTAGTCCTAAGTCATATAGATTCCTTAAGTCATTTTAGGCATCTTGACATTAGATTCTTTACATGAAATACCGGTTTACAATAATAACAGTAATAACTGTAAATGCTAAACAAACACACAACAACTCACCTGCAAATCACATCACGTAATAGTAACCAACAACTAGAGTAATCAAACACCAACAATCCATAACAATAACCAAACAAGATATGCGTATTAACTATACTTGTTAGTTGGCCACCTGACCCTTATCCTTTAAAACCAATCACTTAACCTTTTCCAATTAAATTCCACCTCAGGCGTCATGTTAAGACAACCCTTAATAACTTAATAATGGACAGTAGTCCCCTAGGTTCCAATGGAACTGTTACCAGCTAACCTTATGGCCCTAGATAAATATTTTGACCGATCCGGTCGAACCTGTGCACCAACGGCAGTGCCCTCCGCCATCGTCGAATGTGGACAATGGATTCCCTTGAGTGACTCCCCATTGAACTCTCGTAGTGATCACAATGCGCAACCAGAAAGTCGAAACAGTCTAGATTCTCTCTTTATAAGTTAGCCCTTTTGTCAGTGACATAATATCCAATCCTTGAGTTAAGACTACAACAGTTGACCATCAGTTAGGTTCAATAATACCTAAAGGTCAGTTAGTCTTGTTCCAGTTTAGATGTATAAACTTCCAGTCATAAGACGTTCTCATAAAATAAAACGCAGTGGTGTCGAGCAATACAACATACAATGTCATATACGTACATAAATCACAGATATCGCTCTTAACAGTTTAAACACACAACGTCAGGACCTCAGGAAAATCCTTAGGACATTCAGACCACACAATTAACATACCGTTCACCAAGTAACTGCTAGCTTGACAAATCCATGTTCAGTAGTTCATTCCCGTACGCTGTTATATAAACATGCAATACCGGGTAATATTAATATAACTATTCACTAAATATTACAGTACTGTCACTGTAGCGTTTATACTCGTTGTATAATAACTATGTATGTTCTTTATTTCCCCCTGTTATTTAACAGTGGTTCTAGATAGTTCATTAGTTCATTATTTTATGTGATTTCCACTTGTGATAATGATTTCCACCTGTAGTATATTTCCATTTCCTTAATTATATACACATAATTGTTTCCACTTATCCTTTATATTATTCCTTTGGTCATTTTTATTATAACCACAATTATTTTATACACTTTATATTATACTCCATAATAACCATACTACATTATATTACCTAGTTTTTACTTTGTAACGCCCCTACTTATCATAAATGCAGCGGAAATAAAATACTAAGGCGATTACAGATCATCGGGTTCCAAACACCCGGCACCAAACCTCACCAATTACAACTTATGATATTACAAAAGCTACGGTCTGAACTCGAGAAAACTAGTATAAAAGTAATGATAACAAATACAGTAGCTCTCCAAATTCCTAATTCCCATCCCATACACTCATACTCTTCGTGGCCACCTGTATAACAATTCGTACCTGCAAGATGAAACCAAGCAGCCCACCCCAGGAGGGGTGAGTCAGTTCCCTGGAATGGAACTGGTACAACTCTCCAAAACAACAGTTTTAAAAGAAAAACATAACTCTTAAAATAACAATAACTTGAAGTCAAATGCACAAAACAAATCAGAAGAACAAGACACATCAAAATCGCCAAGTCAAGGTAACAAGATGAGGAGTAAAAATAAATAACAGAAAGGTAACGTTAGTCAATCAAAATCACACCATGTGTTAGTGAACAACCATTGTTTAAGTTAGATACAGTTCCAATTAGGATTAGAAAGACCCAAGTAGTCACAAGGACTGGGAATGAAAGAAGATATCCAAGAACCCATAACTCAAGAGTGGAATGAAACCAATTGGAAGAGATGGCTCGCTGTTGACTACGTCCGATAGGACAGGGGATATACAGCCCCTCGCTGTTTACAACGTCCGTCTGGACAGGGGATATACAGCCCCTCACTGTCTATCACGTCCCTTTTGGGACAGGGGATATACAGCCCCTTACTGTTACCATTGAAGACGCGCGCACGTCGAAAGAAGATTTCCAAGATTGATCTTTTCCAAAAATCCGCTAGATCACCAACTACCAGAGCAATACCAAAACACTCAGTCCTACAGAGTGCAGAAGCGTAAACCCTAGTAGCCAATGTCTAACGGGCAACCAAGTAGAAGAAACCAATACCCAAGTGAGTTCCACATCCAAGGCTCAGTTAGTCACACAACAGTTCCCTTTCGAGATTCATTCAAGCTCAGTTAGCGTTCCTCAAAACATTCCAAAAAGTTCGTCACCAAAAGTATCTGAGTACGAGAAATCGTACAAAACATTCCATCAAGTCCATAACACATCAAGCTGAGTACGAGAAATCGTACCTGGTAATCGTTGTAGCAGTTCTAGTCGACTTGTGCAAATAATCAACAATACTCTGAGGAATATCAAAGGTAGTCTAACATCAATAACTTGTAGCCTAAGTTAAACTTAAACAAATTCCTCACTCTTATTTCTAAGTCTCAATTGTCCTTTAAGCCCTCGCTTAAATGTTATGTATAACCTTTGACTTATATTAGAATGTTGTATAACCCAGGTTGTAAGACCAGGGAATGTATTTTTATTGACACTAGCTAATTGTTCCACTCTTATCCACTTTACTCATACTTAACCATAATTCCCACATTCAAGAGTTTTGAGACCCTTATATCATAAGTGCATATTATATTATTCATCTAATCTTAGAATCTCAATAATAATTCTTAAGCTTAATACTTTTATTCTTAATTTAGAATAAATATCGGGTTATGACCTATGATAGGTTTATCTTAGAATATTATACTATTGTTTCACAATGTAATGATTATGTATTTTATCAGTATTACCAAATAATCCATTATGATTAAGTTTTCCCCTCAACTTAATTAAGATCTACATCCTGTATATTGGAAACATGGTGTTATAGATGCATTGTATGATAACCTAATTGAGTTACTACACTCATTTATCATATGTTTAGTTTAGGATGACTTTTATTACAACCATCTAATAATCTTATCATAAGATGTTAAATTGCTTCTCATCTTGAATAACTATATTATAGTTAACTTAGATTTATCGAACTCTTACATTTAGTATTTCCAAGGTATATTATTTACTTTATCATTAACTATATAATAAGGCACTTTAAGATAACCTTTTATTTATCCTTGCTTACATTTAATTTCCCAAATGTTTTATTTTTACACACATTCCCGCTATAGACTATGTATAATCCTTTTATACTAAATTTTAATAAACTTACGTCTTAAAATACATTTTTCATATTGTTTACAAAACCTAAGGTTTCAAAGGAATTACTTAATAAATTAATCTCCTTTATTATGTTTTAGGATGAACATTATATTTAACATAAGGTAGAATTTATCTAAGAATTAAACTCTCATTCACAAGTGAAATTGTCAATTACTTAATAAGATAATATGTTCTGAAAAATCCATACCTTATACTCAAATGACACATTAATATTTTTTTTAGCGTCGTAAAGTAGATCAATATAATCTCTTATGTAACTTAGTTTTATCTAATAAAAGGTTCAAAGGTTTCAAGTATCAAATTCCTATTTATAAACCTTTCTATAAATTCTAACCACTAGATACCTCACTTAATTGTAGACTCACATCCTAAGTATTGGTAATTAATGTTATAAATGTATTTCATATGGCTTATCTAATGCCAAGAAACTTAAGGATTATTATTTAGATAAATTTCCAAATCATAGTTTAATGTAGTTTTATATCATAATCCTTTTAATGATTTTAACTTAAAACATTAAGTTATATTTCAATACCTTAAATGTTAAGAAATGATTAAATCTAGACTTACTAATCCACCTCACATTCATATGTAAAAGTATTTTATTTACTTTATTATTGTTTATATATTAAGAACATTTAGATGTAAAAGTATTACATTTATTTATCATTAATTATAGAATAAGATCTATTTGTGTAACATTTTATGTAATCTAATCACAATTTTTCCTAAGTTTTAACTTATTAATTACTTAACCCAATTATAGACTTACATTATGGTCGTTGACTAATACTATACATGTATTTTAATACGGTTTATATAAATCTTAGAAATTCAAAGATAACTCCTTAAGTTTAATAATCTTAATTTAATACCGCCTCATATAATATTCTTTTATTAGTATTATGTAGAGGTTTAGTTTATCTCATTAATTCCTTCATATTATATTTCTATAAGGCATTTTATTTCTTTTATTTATGTAGTTTTTTTATGTGTATATATATTAGGATTTATTCAAGACATTCCTTGTGTAGTTTTATTGCACTTAATTATTTATACTAACTTTTACACATAGCTACATCCAATATATGGTTTATAAAATAAAGTATTTTCCCTTAGTTTTCGTTAAACATATTAGCTTCCATATTATGTATAATAAATAAAATGTAGTTTAGTTAAATTCCTTGATTTAATATAAGTTTCTATTTATTTTCCTCATATAAATATATATAAATATATGTACAATTTTTACTTCACTTAAAGTTAGTACCCAAAATTTTATAAACATACTGTATTAAATGTTAATTAGTCTTATTATATTTTCCCCAACCTATAAAGTTCATTAATCAACTATACTTTAATTTTTGATTACATTAAAAACCATATATTATAAGTTATTCTTATGAAAAACTCATAAACACAATTTTTAAACCCATTTACAATTGTCCAAAAATCCCAAAAATATATAGTAACTATAACATTTTAGACATATTATAAAATTTTTTTTCATAAAAATATCTTTTTAAATTACCAAATAATTCCATAATACTCGTAACTTGCAAAAATCATAACTTATGTTTAAAAACTCAAAACCCATATTAATTTACATCAAAATAAACTAGACTTATAAGGAATCTATGGTTAAAATTTCAAGTCAAAATACATTCGGGAAGGCCATTAAATAAATCTAGCAAGTTAGGACTTATTTCTGGAAAATACATTAATCTTATTACAACTTAAAACCCACGATCTAATCTCGGCCGTCCATGCTTATTAACGCGATCGGACGGCCCAGAACCGCCAGTTCATCACGAACTCAATAAGGGGACCGAGTACTAATCTGATGATTTCTCACAATCCACAGAACGAAATTCGATGATTCTTGTTCCTATCACTCGAAATTAAATCCGGTTCTAATGGTACCAATTTCCCCAATTTATGCAGAATTAAGCAATTTCGAATCTGGGTTCGAAGTTAGGGTTCAAAGTTCGATCCGAATTCGATTTGACAAATTCCCCATTGTAATGCATAATAGACTAAATTGGCATGTGGGTTTGATCGGAAACATGACTACGAACATCAACATCTGAGCAATTTGATCGGAAACTCACCGGATTGCATTAACGGGGTGAATCCAATCGAAAAATCTGGAAATCGTTATTTCATGTGCGGTTCGGGTATGCCACTTCTCGAATCAACTCGCACCAACTGAGAGAGATTTGATTCATGTAACCTATCACAATCCAAACTAGACATGTAACTCTAGATGCTAGTGGAAGAATCATTGATTTTGATGAACTAGGGAGAAAGTTACAGATCTCACAAGATCCGAGTTTACCTAGTTGGTTCGGGATGAAACTGGGCAGAATTACCGCCGTGATCGAGTGGCCACTTTAGACAGATTTATCTCCCAACCCGTGAGAATCAGCCTTGGCTATAAACATGAAAGTTATAGAGGGATTGAGATCTTCAAAACAAGCTAAAGAACACGAAATTTGGACGAGAAACGAAGAAGTTATGGCGTGACGAAGTTTACCCGATTTCAGGAAAAACTGCAGTTCTGGGTTACGCAACGCGAGGAGCCAACTTTAGATCGATATTTCCCGTCGATGTAGAATGAGTTAGATGATGTGTGAGTAATGGTTGGAAAGAGGAAAGATAGAAGAATCGAATGAAACAAACGGCATACCAAATGGTGGAGTAGAAAAAAGATATAGGCGTCTAAAGATCGCCCTATGACATGCCAAAACTGAAGAAATCTGAAGCGATTGGTTAAATGTCGCTGACTGGGCGTGCTGAGTCATCCATCTTGACACGTCAGCATTTTCAAAATTTTGGCTCTAAACTTCAATTATCATAACTTTGGCTAGGATGATCCGTTTTTACGTTCTTTTTATCGATCTTCATGGTTTTTCATAACTATTTATTGGTATAGGTTTCATGGCCTGGTTTGACCATTCTCAAAAAGTCAACTCTAGCAAGGCTTAATAAGCTTTAAGGTTTCTAGAATTTTATATTGACTTTTATGTTTCAAAACAATGTTCCAACACTTCCTAAAATCTTTATAATATATTTGGAGTGTTTAGAAATTTTCCCAGATTTATTGACTTATAAATCTTATTATTAAATTCATAATACTATATAATAATGTATAATAATTAGGGTTAAATAGGAGAAAACCCCTAAATGAATTTCACAATTCCATATAATAATTTAATATTCATAATTCCATACCATAATTTAATATTAATAGTATTATTTATGGTTTAATAAAAGAAATCCCCTAAATTAATTTAAATTAATTTAGGGGTATTTCAGTATATCCCCCTTAACAGAAACTTCGCCTCGAAGTTTAAAAATCAACTAATAAGCACTCACACCACTTCGGGTGTGCTAAAACAATATAATTCCAACGAAATTCCATACCATCCAATCCTTATTTCCATCCATCCCATTCACATTAATAATCCAACGAAATTCCATACCAATCCAATCCTTTATTTCCATCCATTCCCATTCCACATTCCACTCGAGATTACTCAACTCAAACTGAACCAAGATATACCGAGATATTTCATGATAAAAATAAAAAGTCACATGCGGTGTCATAATGTAAAAACCAAGTACACACATACACCTCTTACTCTGCTAATCACGCAACAGGGCATAATCTGGATGAGGTAGCGAAGAAGGATTATGCTCTACCCCCCCTTAAAAGAGAACTTCGTCCCGAAGTTTAAGATTTATCTACCACTACTCACACCCGCTTCCGGTGTGTGGGTAAACTAAATATCAAGTTGTACTACAAGCTTTAAAATGTATACCAAACAATCAACCACTCAAGGGTATTCATCCAATAACAATTCCCAAACATTTGTTTCCGTTATCAAACACTACATTCAAAGAATTCAGCACCTTATTATCAAGCTTTGTTGTAAATTTTATGGCACTGTTGAATTTATCTATGATCGATATTTATTTGTACCCCCTGATTGTTATGTATTTGTATTTTCTTGATTATTATAAAATTTATTTTATGATCCTTACCTATTCATTTTATGACCAGTACGAATGATATGTCCATTATATGTTCATTTATATTGTATGTTTATTTTATGAAGATGTCGTACCCCCCTTAAAATAGGGTACGACCCATATCCGTCTCGTAATAATGAAGTGGAATTTAAACTCACTTTTAAGGAGCACTATATTTTACATCTCCTATGGAGATTCCTCCTTCAAGGATGCAGTTCATTTTTGATGCACAATATCACTCGTTGTTATTCTAGCTTGATTATAATTAAATCTTTTAGTGTTCCCAACATGCTTTCCTAACTCATTTCGCCTCTCTTACGGTCATTGGCAAGAACAAAGTTTAGAATTCATCATTCATATAGTAGGTTAAATTTTGAGAACGGAACATATAGGTTATACTTAGATATTACTATAATAACATTTTAGTTCACTCTTTCTTTATTCAAGTATTGGGTGTAGTAGGTATCAAAATCTTAATCATGTGATTTGGAAACTATTAATTCATAAAAGAAAATTCCATTATAATGTAATGTAATTATTTAAATGCCATCCTTACTACAACATTTCTCTAGAAGCATTTTATAACCTAAAGTTTCTTAATTGTCATGGCTTAAAATTCATGAACTTATTTAAAATAGTATCATACTATATATTAAAACTTCCTTTTTTTTTCAATGCAATTAAATCTTTCATGAAACCTTGTACCGAATTTATAACCTAAAATACGTAAATATGCCATTTATGTTATTTTCACATATCAATATATTAACAAGCTATAAATCAGGTGTAACATGTTTGAGTAGTTTAAATAATATTTTAGATCATATAATAAGTCTAGATAGTCTTTCAAAATTATATCAAAGCTTTATTAGCCAACCATACATTAAAATTTGTATTATATTCCTTTATAAAAATACACCTTCTGTGACTTCTAAAATTTTGCATATGTATAATGTTAAACTTCCAAATAAACATGAGATTTCCAATAATTAAGTAACTCTCATTTTTTTTTAGATGCTCATTACTCCAAGTATTTAAGAATCAATGATATTTAGTTTAGTATTACTCTTCCCTTCACTCAATCTTTAAGTTACTTCCTTTATATATATATTTTTATATTTAATAAGGGGTAGATGTTGTACCTTGAGTACCCAAATTTAATCCCCTTCCTCCATGTATAGGTATTTTTCACCAATATTTAACTCAATAAACCCTTTACATGTATGAATTTTAATATTGAATCTTAAGATACAAATTTTGAATTGTTCATGTGGCTAGTAATGAAATATGCCTAGCTCAAGATTTCATGATGGTAACGTCTTACCACCAATCCTCCTCAAGTTCAACACAATCCATCACTTGCGTAGAAGATTATTTACGGTTAGATGACAAGGCTTGTCTAGCCCCTAGACTTCCAGAAGTGAGTGTGCACCCCCACTACTTTCAGCCTAGGAGTTCGTCGCACCAGGCACTTCCCGTAGGGTGTTAGGTTTATGTATTTTCTTTCTGAAGTTAACATAGAGTTTTTAGTGTGGGATTACAGGTTTGGATGTTAGATCTTTTCCTTATTATTTCTTTTACTAGTTCGGTTTAGGTTTAATAATTTCCAAGACTTAGATTTATTCTTAAAGTCTGATGAGTTACTAGTTCTTGTTAGTTAATAAATTTTCTAGACTTAAGATTTATCTTAAACATGATCTTTAGGTAATAATTTGTACCAAGTAGTTCTTGAGATTTATTTCAAGCTTTAAAGGAGTTGAAGTATATATCACTTAATTATTCAAAGCTCCACTTGTATACTTTCCAACCAAAAGTATTCTTTAAAATTCGGGAACATGTGTACAAGCTTTTAAAGCATTGCCTCTTAGCCATGTATTTTCCATACGTATGCTTTTGAAAGTAGTTTAATGTATGATTTATTCCAACCAAGATCTTATCATACCCAATTGATAATGTTCCAGACTTATTATTATTATTATTATATTTTTTATAGTTTAATGATCAAACGGTATGACCACACACTATTCCTAACAGACATTCATACAAAAAGTGTATAACGAAATCATTCACTAATCCAAGAAGGGTTAGGAGTCGTGCCTTACTGGAATCCTCACTTCCCAATTCTACCCCAATTCCCCAGTTTTAAGGGCACCTATATTCTAACTATTTCACTCGGCTTGTTTTCTCGGGCTCAGAGCGTAACTACGCTCTGATACCACTTTCTGTAACGCCCCTACTTATCATAAATGCAGCGGAAATAAAATACTAAGGCGATTACAGATCATCGGGTTCCAAACACCCGGCACCAAACCTCACCAATTACAACTTATGATATTACAAAAGCTACGGTCTGAACTCGAGAAACTTAGTATAAAAGTAATGATAACAAATACAGTAGCTCTCCAAATTCCTAATTCCCATCCCATACACTCATACTCTTCGTGGCCACCTGTATAACAATTCGTACCTGCAAGATGAAACCAAGCAGCCCACCCCAGGAGGGGTGAGTCAGTTCCCTGGAATGGAACTGGTACAACTCTCCAAAACAACAGTTTTAAAAGAAAAACATAACTCTTAAAATAACAATAACTTGAAGTCAAATGCACAAAACAAATCAGAAGAACAAGACACATCAAAATCGCCAAGTCAAAGGTAACAAGATGAGGAGTAAAAATAAATAACAGAAAGGTAACGTTAGTCAATCAAAATCACACCATGTGTTAGTGAACAACCATTGTTTAAGTTAGATACAGTTCCAATTAGGATTAGAAAGACCCAAGTAGTCACAAGGACTGGGAATGAAAGAAGATATCCAAGAACCCATAACTCAAGAGTGGAATGAAACCAATTGGAAGAGATGGCTCGCTGTTGACTACGTCCGATAGGACAGGGGATATACAGCCCCTCGCTGTTTACAACGTCCGTCTGGACAGGGGATATACAGCCCCTCACTGTCTATCACGTCCCTTTTTGGGACAGGGGATATACAGCCCCTTACTGTTACCATTGAAGACGCGCGCACGTCGAAAGAAAGATTTCCAAGATTGATCTTTTCCAAAAATCCCGCTAGATCACCAACTACCCAGAGCAATACCAAAACACTCAGTCCTACAGAGTGCAGAAGCGTAAACCCTAAGTAGCCAATGTCTAACGGGCAACCAAGTAGAAGAAACCAATACCCAAGTGAGTTCCACATCCAAGGCTCAGTTAGTCACACAACAGTTCCCTTTCGAGATTCATTCAAGCTCAGTTAGCGTTCCTCAAAACATTCCAAAAAGTTCGTCACCAAAAGTATCTGAGTACGAGAAATCGTACAAAACATTCCATCAAGTCCATAACACATCAAGCTGAGTACGAGAAATCGTACCTGGTAATCGTTGTAGCAGTTCTAGTCGACTTGTGCAAATAATCAACAATACTCTGAGGAATATCAAAGGTAGTCTAACATCAATAACTTGTAGCCTAAGTTAAACTTAAACAAATTCCTCACTCTTATTTCTAAGTCTCAATTGTCCTTTAAGCCCTCGCTTAAATGTTATGTATAACCTTTGACTTATATTAGAATGTTGTATAACCCAAGGTTGTAAGACCAGGGAATGTTTTTATTGACACTAGCTAATTGTTCCACTCTTATCCACTTTACTCATACTTAACCATAATTCCCACATTCAAGAGTTTGAGACCCTTATATCATAAGTGCATATTATATTATTCATCTAATCTTAGAATCTCAATAATAATTCTTAAGCTTAATACTTTTATTCTTAATTTAGAATAAATATCGGGTTATGACCTATGATAGGTTTATCTTAGAATATTATACTATTGTTTCACAATGTAATGATTATGTATTTTATCAGTATTACCAATAATCCATTATGATTAAGTTTTCCCCTCAACTTAATTAAGATCTACATCCTGTATATTGGAAACATGGTGTTATAGATGCATTGTATGATAACCTAATTGAGTTACTACACTCATTTATCATATGTTTAGTTTAGGATGACTTTTTACTACCATCTAATAATCTTATCATAAGATGTTAAATTGCTTCTCATCTTGAATAACTATATTATAGTTAACTTAGATTTATCGAACTCTTACATTTAGTATTTCCAAGGTATATTATTTACTTTATCATTAACTATATAATAAGGCACTTTAAGATAACCTTTTATTTATCCTTGCTTACATTTAATTCCCCAAATGTTTATTTTTTTACACACATTCCCGCTATAGACTATGTATAATCCTTTTATACTAAATTTAATAAACTTACGTCTTAAAATACATTTTTCATATTGTTTACAAAACCTAAGGTTTCAAAGGAATTACTTAATAAATTAATCTCCTTTATTACGTTTTAGGATGAACATTATATATTAACATAAGGTAGAATTTATCTAAGAATTAAACTCTCATTCACAAGTGAAATTGTCAATTACTTAATAAGATAATATGTTCTGAAAAATCCCCATACCTTATACTCAAATGACACATTAATATTTTTTAGCGTCGTAAAGTAGATCAATATAATCTCTTATGTAACTTAGTTTTATCTAATAAAAGGTTCAAAGGTTTCAAGTATCAAATTCCTATTTATAAACCTTTCTATAAATTCTAACACTAGATACACTACCTCTTAATTGTAGACTCACATCCTAAGTATTGGTAATTAATGTTATAAATGTATTCCATATGACTTATCTAATGCCAAGAAACTTAAGGATTATTATTTAGATAAATTTCCAAATCATAGTTTAATGTAGTTTATAATCATAATCCTTTTAATGATTTTAACTTAAAACATTAAATTTTAATACCTTAAGGTTAAGAAATGATTAATTCTAGACTTACTAATCCACCTCACACATTCATATGTAAAAGTATTTTATTTATTTTATTATTGTTTATATATTAAGAACATTTAGATGTAAAAGTATTACATTTATTTATCATTAATTATAGAATAAGATCTATTTGTGTAAAATTTTATGTAATCTAATCACAATTTTTCCTAAGTTTTAACTTAGTAATTACTTAACCCAATTATAGACTTACATTATAGTCGTTGACTAATACCATACATGTATTTTAATACGGTTTATATAAATCTTAGAAATTCAAGGATAACTCCTTAAGTTTAATAATCATAATTTAATACCGCCTCATATATATTCTTTTATTAGTATTATGTAGAGGTTTAGTTTATCTCATTAATTCCTTCATATTATATTTCCTATAAGGCATTTTATTTCTTTTATTTATGTAATTTTATGTGTATATATATTAGGATTTATTCAAGACATTCCTTGTGTAGTTTTATTGCACTTAATTATTTATACTAACTTTTACACATAGCTACATCCAATATATGGTTTATAAAATAAAGTATTTCCCTTAGTTTTCGTTAACATATTAGCTTCCATATTATGTATAATAAATAAATGTAGTTTAGTTAAATTCCTTGATTTAATATAAGTTTCTTATTTCCCTCATATAAATATATATATAAATATATGTAACAATTTACTTCACTTAAAGTTAGTACCCAAAATATTTATAAACATACTGTATTAAATGTTACTTAGTCTTATTATATTTTCCCAACCTATAAAGTTCATTAATCAACTATACTTTAATTTTTGATTACATTAAAAACCATATATTATAAGTTATTCTTATGAAAAACTCATAAACACAATTTTTAAACCCATTTACAATTGTCCAAAAATCCCCAAAATAAATATATAGTAACTATAACATTTTAGACATATTATAAAATTTTATTCATAAAAATATCTTTTCAAATTATCCAAATAATTCCATAATACTCGTAACTTGCAAAAATCATAACTTATGTTTAAAAACTCAAAACCCAAATTAATTTACATCAAAATAAACTAGACTTTATAAGGAATCTATGGTTAAAATTTCAAGTCAAAATACATTCGGGAAGGCCATTAAATAAATCTAGCAAGTTAGGGCTTATTCTGGAAAATACATTAATCTTATTACAACTTAAAACCCACGATCTAATTGGCCGTCCATGCTTATTAACCGCGATCCGACGGCCCAGAACACGCCAGTTCTTCAGCGAAGACAATAAGGGGACCGAGTACTAATCTGATGATTTCTCACAATCCACAGCACGAAATTCGATGATTCTTGTTCCTATCAACTCGAAATTAAATCCCGGTTCTAATGGTACCAATTCCCCCAATTTTCATGCAGAATTAAGCAATTTCGAATCTGGGTTCGAAGTTAGGGTTCAAAGTTCGATCCGAATTCGATTTTGACAAATTCCCCCATTGTAATGCATAATAGACTAAATTGGCATGTGGGTTTGATCGGAAACATGACTACGAAATCAACATCTGAGCAATTTGATCGGAAACTCACCGGAATTGCATTAACGGGAAGAATCCAACTCGAAAAATCAGGAAATCGTTATTTCATGTGCGGTTCGGGTATGCCACTTCTCGAATCAACTCGCACCAACTGAGAGAGATTTGATTCATGTAACCTATCACAATCCAAACTAGACATGTAACTCTAGACGCTAGTGGAAGAATCATTGATTTTGATGAACTAGGGAGAAAGTTATAGTCTCACAAGATCCGAGTTTACCTAGTTGGTTCGGGATGAAACTGGGCAGAATTACCGCCGTGATCGAGTGGCCAACTTTAGACAGATTTATCTCCCAAACCCGTGAGAATCAGCCTTGGCTATAAACATGAAAGTTATAGAGGGATTTGAGATCTTCAAAACAAGCTAAAGAACACGAAATTTGGACGATAAACGAAGAAGTTATGGCGTGACGAAGTTTACCCGATTTCTGGAAAAACTGCAGTTCTGGGTTACGCAAACGCGAGGAGCCAACTTTAGATCGATTTCCCGTCGATGTAGAATGAGTTAGATGATGTGTGAGTAATGGTTGGAAAGAGGAAAGATAGAAGAATCGAATGAAACAAATGGCATACCAAATGGTGGAGTAGAGAAAAAGATATAGGCGTCTAAAGATCGACCTATATGCCACATGCCAAAACTGAAGGAAATCTGAAGCGATTGGGTTAAATCGGCTGACTGGGGTGCTGAGTCATCCAATCTTGGACACGTCAGCATTTCTCAAAATTTTGGCTCTAAACTTCAATCTATCATAACTTTGGCTAGGATGATCATTTTTGACGTTCTTTTTACCGATCTTCATGGTTTTTCATAACCTATTTATTGGTGTAGGTTTCATGGCCTAGTTTGACCATTCTCAAAAAGTCAACTCTAGCAAGGCTTAATAAGCTTTAAGGTTTCTAGAATTTATATTGACTTTTATGTTTCAACACAATGTTCCAACACTTCCTAAAATCTTTATAATATATTTGGAGTGTTTAGAAATTTCCCAAGATTATTGACTTATAAATCTTATTATTAAATTCATAATACTATATCATAATGTATAATAATTAGGGTTAAATAGGAGAAAACCCCTAAATGAATTTCACAACTCCATATAATAATTAATATTATAATTCCATACCATATTTTAATATTAATAGTATTATTTATGGTTTAATAAAAGAAATCCCCTAAATTAATTTAAATTAATTTAGGGGTATTTCATCGACCTCTGGGTCGGACGCCACCAGAATCTACCCAACAATTGTCAAATCTTTTCCAAACTTCTCCACAAGCCTCCTAGTGTGTTCTAACATCATTTGGCACACTAAAATCTTCATAATCCCCTTCCAAATTCATTTACCAGTTTATTTCCAAGTTCCTCAAATACTCTCTCAAAAACTTGTAGTTCACTAGTTTGCTCCCACCTAGAAATGCATTTGAACCATTATATCTTACACAAATTTGACATGATCTCCCCATAATTCACATGTTCCCACTCATCTTTTAACCCACTAAACATTTCCAACCATCAATTCATCCAAGGCACCAAAACACACTTAAAATTCACCATTTAAACCACAATAGCCCTCAATATTGATAAACCTTAAAAGCTTGGCTCTTAGGCCCTAAACAACATAAATTAAACACTGAATTCCTCATATTATTAGCAAAACCTGCATTTCACTGAACATGTGACACCCCAACTACTGATAACATACTTAACAACAGATCGCAGCGGAATTCATAATCATAACATAACTCAACTCTTCGGTGTTACACGCCGATAGCCACCCACGTGGCTAACAAGGCTAACATACATACCTGTATCGGTCTGATGGACTAAACTCCCGAGCAACTACACATAAATCCCGATCCATGTCCAACAATCGTTATACACTTACATTACAACTGTACCGAGTATTTACAAACTAATGCCGATAACAATTTCGGTCTTACTACACTACAATACACTCTCCATTTGAATGACCACCCAGGTGCAACAACTACCCGTCCTACTCTCGAACGGCTTGCAGCTCCTTCGTACCTGTAGAGTAATGGGGGCCCCCAAAGGGGGTCAGCACCTTTGCTGGTATGGTAATCCCGCAGCCCGCATGCTACCGGGCCACGCAAAACTATTTGTCATCTTAGCATGTGGTTGATTTATTTCAAACATGCACAACTCATACACACATCATGCTTATAAGCAACATCCATTAATGAATACATACACAAGGTTAGCACAACCAACATAACAACACACACTTCACTTATAGCATACACAACTTAATTTCACTCTTCTTAGAGTACATGAACTTCATTTAGGGAGTGCCGGGGTGATATAAGCCCGAGCACAACATACATACATTTTCTTACTTGAGTGGCGGCCTCATATAGGACCGTACACAACATACATAATTTCCCCCTAACTCCAATATGAGGTAGGTAAGCCTTGGTTAAGCTTGTGGGTGGTTGTAATCCGCAGAAAAAACAACCATAACATAACAGAGAGGGAGTCGAAGCAACATAGGCGTCAACACCCTAACAACATTACACATAATTTCCCTCCTAGCCCGATATGGAGGTCGGTAGGTAAGCTTTGGCTAAGCTAATGGGAGGTCGAAATCCAATGAAGGAAATCAACCCTTAACATAACAGGATGGGAGTTAATTTACATATATATATATTAACTCCCAAACAATACGCGCGACCGGAACAACCGGATTCCTCTCCATACATAACATATACTTATTAGTTAGAGGTTCCCTTATGGAACTTATCACATACATACATCACATAGTGTTACTAACTCGGTTAGACATATAAGGGGAGTAATATCCCTTTTTAACAAACATGGATATCTGTATCCGATAACAACAACAACATACCAAACAACTCACATACATCACACATAATCACAATATATACTAACGCACAGATAGCCGTGGTTAGAACGTTCCCATGGGTTGGGACGTTTATTCCGCATACCGAACTCTTATGTGAACCTAAGGTCGGTTATCTATTATTTATCACATAACTAAGGTTAAGCGGTATCGGAATTAATTACGCCACAATAATGAATTACTGTAAACTCATTTCATGCTTTATCTTGCAAGGTGGCAAACACACAGAAAAACATGTTGGCATACAAGCCGGTGTAATCCGTTAGGACACAGGTTGCAAGAAAATTACCTGTCACCGATGATGCACTCTTACGTGTCATCACATGTTCCTTGAAAATCTTTGTACCACTGGTAACATTATAACTATCTTTAATTAACATCGGGGTAACATAATTATTTAACGACTAATGCGCCCTTGATTAGCCCCGTTCGGTAGTTTATAACTTTACATTTATATTACAACTTTTCGCCACTCAATTACCATTATAACTTACTTAACACCTCCTTAACAACCTTATAACATCATTACTTATCAATCCCCATCACTGGATGTCATTTCCTACTCTTAAACAAATTTTTTGGTCAACATTCACTGTGTCCGAACTTGTGTCCGGACATCTAAGGTCGGACACAAGTCGAAGCAAACTCTGGGAAAATTTTCAACACGTCCGAACTTGTGTCCGGACATCAAAGGTCGGACACAAGTCGAGAGCAATCCGGGAAAATTTTCAAGGTGTCCGAAACTTGTGTCCGGACATCTAAGGTCGGACACAAGTCGAGACTAAAACCTGGGAAAAATTTTGACACGTCCGAACTTGTGTCCGGACATCTAAGGTCGGACACAAGTCGAGACTCAAATCTGGGAAAAAATTTTAGACGCGTCCGAACTTCGAAGGTCGGACAGAAGTCCGGACCTCACTCAACTCCGGAAAATTTTTAACGCAACGGGGCATGTCCGAACTTCCAAGTCCGGACGGAAGTTCGGACGTACCCAAATTTTCAGCAAACAGAGGCAAATTTCAATCTATTCTTACACTTCCAAAAATCCATACTCACTCATTAAAATCCCAAGTCATCTAGCACCATTTTGCTATCATTCTTGCACTCTCCTAGCTCCATTATTTATCCACATTACAAGACCAAATCTTCACTCATTCAACACTAAACAACCATTTAACACCTTAATTCTTCAACCATTAACCATCATCCAAGCATTCATATCCCATTAAAATTTTTGCCATAACCTCCCCATAATCTTACACATTCATCCTCATCAATATACACCCTTTCAAGGGTCCTAACCACACACAAAAATCCTCAAATCTCATCAACATCAACATAATCACCAAAATCTCCACAAACACAATACCACTCTCAACCTTAAAACATTTGGCTCTTAAGGCCTTCAATTCAACTATAAATTCACAAACCTCTCCAACAGCAACTAAAATATTTACCCCATAAAATTCAACTCACAATTTTGGGTTCATTAAATTGTTTACCCATCCCAAACACTTAAGCAACTATAAACAAGGTTTTTAAGGTGGATTTCTTACCTTAATTTCACAAGCTTCTTAAATTCTCCTCTTGCTCCAATTCTTCTCCAAAACATCGGTTAAGAGGGTATGGAGTTTCCAAACTCCACCCCAACATCCAAGAACACAAAACATACACAATTAATTATCTAAACCCTTAGAAACTCAATTTAATCAAAGGGCTAGAATTAGGGTTTACCTTTGTGAAGCTTTTAAGAGGGATTTTCTCCCTTGAATCAAGAAGGAAACTACTCCACCATTGAAGGATAAATTTGGAGCTCAAGAACAAGGAGAAAACAAGGTATCAAAAATGGTGAAAAATCAATTACACCAAGAGATGAAAGGAATGACTTTTTCTTGGAAATTTTTACCTTAGAAGAAAGAGGAGACTCCAATTTCTCATTGGTGCCATTTTCTCCTCAAATGGTGAAAACCCATGGAGGTCAACTTCATCCTTTTGGAATTTTGAAAAGAGAGGATGATAGAGGAGGATGAGAGGAAGAAGAATATGTAGTTATTTTTGTGATTGGAGCTCAAATGGAGCTTGGGGATGAAGAAGAATGGAGGAAGCCATTGTTGGCTTGGTTGGGAAGTTCCATCGGCAGGAGAGAGGAGGGAGACCGCTGGGAGAGAAAGAGGGGAAAGAGAGGAAGAGAGAGAGGGGAAAAAGGAAATAAGGAAAGAGAGAGAGAGTGAGGGGTATTTGTGCCCTTTGTTATTTGGCTCTCTCTTGACTTAATTAATTAGTTAACTAGTCACATGTGAGTGGGCTGTCTACATAAATAAAACCGGCCCACCAATATAAACACGCTGGAGCGTTTTTCGTCTTTTGACAGCAAACGCTCGTTTAATTGCCCGGTTTAGTACTATTCACTAACCGGGACTGTTTACCGGAATTTCCTCATTCCTTTAATTTTAATGGCTATTAAACTCCCATGAATGTTTAATTATTGTTATAAAATCAAATATTATTTTTACGGGGTCGTTAACTGTTTAAAGTCACGTTTTCGGGTTTTCTCGAAAAACGCGCCTTAGACTCCGTTAGCGTTTTAACGCATTGTTTGGATCCGTTTTCTTCCGGAATTTCTCCCACACGTTCTCAGTGTGTAGTTAAGGTATAAAAATATATTTATAACTCTAACGAAGGTTATGTACCTCCTAAAATAATTAAATACGTGTTTTTACGTTTTGTGACTTTTCGCATTTCCTTGTTGGTTTTCATTTCTTCACCAATGATCTTAAGGACTTAATTAGCCTTAGAAAATTATAATTACACAATTAATAACACATTAAGGTTTGGGGTATTTCAATCTACCCCCCTTAAAAGAACTTCGTCCTCGAAGTCACATTTCCTAGCGTCATTTGAATTAGAATATAGGGATTACTTGTAGTATAAAACTTCTATAACAAACACACTTTACATCATGACCTCGGACTTGATGGTCCGGGTAACACTCCATACATACATACATATTTAGTAACCTCAGACTTAATGGTCCGGGTATATAACAGCCTTCTGAACTTAACCACATTAGGACTCAAGGTCCAAAATAATAATTATTACACATACCACACAACATGTCTTAGCATGTATGTCAACCAGAAATTCCTTTTCCATCTCTTCATGAGTTCGAGACCCATGTAGAGTACATATACACTGTGATCCCGCAGAACCGGTCGCGATGGACACTCTGGTCCCCGTTCCTTGGGAGATCAAAACAATTGCATACATCTTTAAAATATACTTCTCATGTCACCGGTCCGAAGACAAAGGCTCATACGTCCTCAGCTCGTGAGCAAGTAATACGAAAATACTCTATATGAGGTTCAGTATAATGAAATCCTTTATTGGAAGGATACAAGTTGAAAATCCTCTACGAGGTCACATAAAGGTAGTCCTTCCTTTGAAAATACCACTTAAGAATCTTAAAGTATTTATTGAAGTTTTGAAAATACCAATTTAAAATTTGAAACCACCAATTTAAAATTCTTTTGAAAACGCAATACAACTCCAAGTTCAATTATCATTAACTGCATCTTATTCTTGATGTGGTTATTTATGACCACTTATAGGGAGTTTGAAGAATCATCCAACCCTGATGTGATCAGCATCAGTGTTGAACTATCTCTCCACCCCAGTTTGTGTTCGGCTTCCCTTAATCTCATGATAATCAAGTTCCACCTCCCACTTCAATTTCAACAACAGCTAATTCAAACATGTACCATTTTCTATCTTTAATCCTTCTAGTTAATCATTACATCTCCAAGGGATAGAACTCTGTCTATCAATCATCTTCCAGATTTATTTTAAATCAAGTTACATAGGGAATTTAATTCTCACTAGGTTCTCTACGTTGGTGTCATACCTTCTTCATAAATCACAATACTGTATATATACATATATCCATATATATATTTTTATCAAAATATGATACACAATATTACATTGGTGTCATATGAACATATGTTGTCGGGTTATAGTTCCCCGGGAGTTTTTCTACTCCCTTATACTTATACTTCCACACACATCCGTTAACACAATAAACACACTTATCACAAGGTATTCGCATCTTCTGTGCATAATTACCACAATTAACCATGAATGAATGTGTATGTTTATGTAACACACACACCAATCATCAAAACAAATTATTTTGTGCTATGCACACCATAGTTCACGTACACTTGTACGGTAAACATACTAAACGGTTTGCGCTCTACCCCCCTTAAAAGGGATTACGCCCACGTAATCAATCACTTGATCACTGGTTTAAACGTTCTACCGTCGTGAAGTGTTTTATCTCCACACGGTTTATTACACAATGTGTTTTGCTTAGAGGATCTTAACCATATTGGCGGTTTAGTCCCTAACCAAGAATTCTCCTTAGAGTTTATTTTAACTCTTAACTGGTTTCGATCCTGGCCTGTGAGGCTTTAGGCATCATTATTTGCCATTCACTCATGTTCACTATTCACATTCATCGTTTGACTCACTGGTTCAACAGTTTCTGCTGCGCAACTCTTGATAATTTAGAGCTTAGTTTGCTCCATACATTATCCTTACTGTATTATACATCCCCGATTATCACCTTTATCTTGGTAATAACGGTTTCTCAACCGACGCGTGGTATTTGTTACCGTGAGCGAATTCGGTGAGTTACAAACTTTCTATTCATTTCCATGATAATCTATTGTATTCTACAATGATTTACTTGGTTTCTTTCGACTTACTGTCGGTTAAGTTGGAGCTACTACCTTTTGTGTAGTACTCTGTCGGTTATTTCCAACACTTGAGGTATGTTCCATACCGATATTCAACAATCGTGCTACTGTAGTCACTTATGTCAACCAGTACCTTTGATTGGTACGACCGTGCTTGTCTTGTGCATCGGTTTTATCACACCATAATCTTGTTCTTCTATCACATTTAACATTTCCAATTTCCTAGCTATCTCACTCGATTATTACCGTGCAAGCGCAATACCAAAACACTCAGTCCTACAGAGTGCAGAGGCGTAAACTCTTGACAGTAAATCTCTTATGCGATTGCAATAGGAATTCACACTGCTTTCCTTATCACGTAGCATCAACTACTGGCGTATTGCTCAGTCTGTGTATCATCACTTATTTGTATGTCCATTGAGTTTCACTCATAACTGGTCTTATTGCCACATTATTATTTAACAACACTTATGCAACGGTCGCTTATGCGCACCGTGCTCTTACTCATTGTATAACATTAACTTACACTGCATCCGCTGTTATTTTAGCTTTCGCCACTACACAGTGTTTCGCCATTTATTTGGTTGATTACTGAATGCTTTCTCTTCGAGTCTTTGTGCTCACTGAGCGTTGTTCATCACACATTTAGCATCACACACCTATGGTGATTGTTATCAGACTTATTACTCTTCCGGTCTCCACAACTGGTGCAACTCTTTTCGTAGTAACAACATGGTCAACTCTTAACACATTCCCTGAACTCGGTTCACATAACTACCACTGTTGCGGTCTCACATATCAAGAGGTATCCCCCACTCTTAAGCAGTGGTTCGTTATCCGCTTTATTTACTTATATAACATAGACTTTCGTAATCGGTAACATTTCCTTAACACATTCTACTTGTGGCTTATAAGCCTTATTGTCTCGAGCTCTACTCATTGTAGGCTGTTCACACACATTTACTTCTCCGTACATACATACACGGTTTATAGGTTGTATTGGGCTCCATGACAAGGTCGTCGTTCCTTTCATGGGATGCTCCTTCAAGGATGTCAGACTTCTTCCTGACAACTTATGCTTAATCCAGGTGTTAGTTTCAACCCTTGCATTTCTGCCCCGTTATTCGTTCAACCATTGTTGACCCAAATACCCTTTTAAGGATAACTCCTGGGTGTCGCTGGGTTCTGCCATTACATTTGGCTTACACTTACTGGTATGTTTAATTTACTACTTCGCCCTGCATTCTTTGTTGGGTTGAATGTTCTCCTTAGTGAGATTCTTATCCCTAGTGATCATCTCGGGAGTCTCGTCCCGATCCTTGCACATTAACGTATCCATAGTAGGCATCTGCCTCACCATATGTAGGCTGGGTACTTACTCCAGCTATTGTGTTCATCCATCAGATCCTTAAGACATATGCTATGTCTTTACTTACTAACCAGTGCACTTCGCACTAGTTCACCTTTAAACATTTCCTTATAATAAACTTACTAGTTCCTTTAGTCTCCTTAACTTAACGGGGTTCCTTTACTGCAACCATTCCATGTAATCCGTTGCTCTTGTTTAACTTTTGCTGCGGACCGTAGTATGGAGTCGACTACTTCCCGTGTTCCAGACTCCACTCGTATACATACGTGGGGTATCCTACTGATACATTGCTACTTACCTGACTACCCCATAAGAAGGTTTGTCAGGCCCACAAGCTCCTATCGGAGTGCGGTCGTCCCACATTACTGTTGGTACACTCGTAGTGTCCGTCACACGCCTAGGTGAAGTATTCTGTTGTCAACTCCTCTTATATTATCCTGTGACAATATGCATTCCATGCTTCCCGAACTTACTCAAGGGAAGTGTATCCACTGTTGTATTATTATGAACTCCATCCATTCCCTCGGGTTGTTACCCTTGGGTTTACCGGTTTCCGTCCGGTTATTTAAAAGTAACTGGGTAAAACTTACCTACCATGTGGCACTGAGGCCCGTGTAGGTCTTCTGGTTAGTTTAAAGAAAAGAAGAATTGAAATAAGTTGGGTTTGAAAGAAAATTTGGTTTTGAAAGGAGTTCGAAAATGATTTTGGTTGAAAGAAAATTTTTGTGGTTTTACAACGTTTCCTTGCCTTAGCCAAGTCTAGCTTCCTGCTGACTGGTGTATTTCCAAGTACTGAGGTCAGGCTATTAAGCCCTTCCACGGTTATGATAATCCCACTTAACTTCATGGTATTTACTAAGTACCGGTAGTTGTTTAAAATTTCCCGTACAACCTTGTTGTAGCAGCACTTGCCATGGCAAGTGCGCCATGCTAACTGGTTATCGATTCAGCACACACTGGTTGCGGTATTGCTTTCACCCGCTCTAACATCAGTGGCCTTGTTGGCCCTTACTTGATCTTACAGTCTTAACAATGAATCCTCTGGGTACTTCTCACTGTCATCACACGACATCCATTAACTAGGGTGTTTCCCGTTCTGGGAGACCCCTTTTCTTAGCATCGTATCCTCCTTGTACTACGTTGTAGTTCCTTAATCGGTCGGTGTACCGTTGGTGTATTAGTTAACATTGTAGTCCCGCAGACACTCGTCTCGGATTCCACTACTTCACTCCTCCACTGTTGCACGGTTAGCGCTTGCAAGCTGGTTGTCCTCGACTGCTTCGCATGTCGATCCAGGGCTGGAAATTCCATTCTCTTATGCATAAGATTCTTCACTTTTCGCTAACAAGAGCGGTTAATATTGTTCAAATGGAACCGTCTTCGGGATTCACACCTTTCGGAATCTACCGTATGACAAGTTCTCCGTGCTCATTAGGGCACTTAATAACAGCCAGATCGAGTATTCCCGAGTAAGAGAGGACTTCCATCTCTCTGGCATTCTTTCCAAGTTATATAATAGGTTTGTGGAGGGCGGGATGGATACTGTAGGTATCCAGTACACACTGGTATTTCCCTAACTAGCGTACTTCTCACGCTATCACTCAACCCTTAACCCAAGGTACTAAATCTTACTCGGTACTTCTCCTACCTAAGCTCGGTACTTCAGTCATCAGAGCGATACTTCGCTCTGATACCACTTTTTGTAACACCCCAACTACTGATAACATACTTAACAACGATCGCAGCAGCGGAATTCATAACTCATAACATAACTCAACTCTTCGGTGTTACACGCCGTTAGCCACCCACGTGGCTAACAAGGCTAACATACATACCTTGTATCGGTCTGATGGACTAAACTCCCGAGCAACTACACATAAATCCCGATCCATGTCCAACAATCGTTATACACTTACATTACAACTGTACCGAGTATTTACAAACTAATGCCGATAACAATTTCGGTCTTACTACACCTACAATACACTCTCCATTTGAATGACCACCCAGGTGCAACAACTACCCGTCCTACTCTCGAACGGCTTGCAGCTCCTTCGTACCTGTAGAGTAATGGGGGCCCCCAAAGGGGGTCAGCACCTTTGCTGGTATGGTAATCCCGCAGCCCGCATGCTACCGGGCCACGCACAACTATTTGTCATCTTAGCATGCGGTTGATTTATTTCAAACATGCACAACTCATACACACATCATGCTTATAAGCAACATCCATTAATGAATACATACACAAGGTTAGCACACCCAACATAAACACACACTTCACTTATAGCATACACAACTTAATTTCACTCTTCTTAGAGTACATGAACTTCATTTAGGGAGTGCCGGGGTGATATAAGCCCGAGCACAACATACATACATTTTCTTACTTGAGTGGCGGCCTCATATAGGACCGTACACAACATACATAATTTCCCCCTAACTCCAATAGTGATGAGGTAGGTAAGCCTTGGTTAAGCTTGTGGGTGGTTGTAATCCAAGCAGAAAAAAACAACCATAACATAACAGAGAGGGAGTCGAAGCAACATAGGCGTCAACACCCTAACAACATTACACATAATTTCCCTCCTAGCCCGATATGGAGGTCGGGTAGGTAAGCTTTGGCTAAGCTAATGGGAGGTCGAAATCCAATGAAGGAAATCAACCCTTAACATAACAGGATGGGAGTTAATTTACATATATATATATTAACTCCCAAACAATACGCGCGACCGGAACAACCGGATTCCTCTCCATACATAACATATACTTATTAGTTAGAGGTTCCCTTATGGAACTTATCACATACATACATCACATAGTGTTACTAACTCGGTTAGACATATAAGGGGAGTAATATCCCTTTTTAACAAACATGGATATCTGTATCCGATAACAACAACAACATACCAAACAACTCACATACATCACACATAATCACAATATATACTAACGCACAGATAGCCGTGGTTAGAACGTTCCCATGGGTTGGGACGTTTATTCCGCATACCGAACTCTTATGTGAACCTAAGGTCGGTTATCTATTATTTATCACATAACTAAGGTTAAGCGGTATCGGAATTAATTACGCCACAATAATGAATTACTGTAAACTCATTTCATGCTTTATCTTGCAAGGTGGCAAACACACAGAAAAACATGTTGGCATACAAGCCGGTGTAATCCGTTAGGACACAGGTTGCAAGAAAACCATACCTGTCACCGAAGATGCACTCTTACGTGTCATCACATGTTCCTTGAAAATCTTTGTACCACTGGTAACATTATAACTATCTTTAATTAACATCGGGGTAACATAATTATTTAACGACTAATGCGCCCTTGATTAGCCCCGTTCGGTAGTTTTATAACTTTACATTTATATTACAACTTTTCGCCACTCAATTACCATTATAACTTACTTAACACCTCCTTAACAACCTTATAACATCATTACTTATCAATCCCCATCACTGGATGTCATTTCCTACTCTTAAACAAAATTTTTTGGTCAACATTTCACTGTGTCCGAACTTGTGTCCGGACATCTAAGGTCGGACACAAGTCGAAGCAAACTCTGGGGAAAATTTTCAACACGTCCGAACTTGTGTCCGGACATCAAAGGTCGGACACAAGTCGAGAGCAAATCCGGGAAAAATTTCAAGGTGTCCGAACTTGTGTCCGGACATCTAAGGTCGGACACAAGTCGAGACTAAAACCTGGGAAAAATTTTTGACACGTCCGAACTTGTGTCCGGACATCTAAGGTCGGACACAAGTCGAGACTCAAATCTGGGAAAAATTTTAGACGCGTCCGAACTTCGAAGGTCGGACAGAAGTCCGGACCTCACTCAACTCCGGAAATTTTTAACGCAACGGGGCATGTCCGAACTTCCAAGTCCGGACGGAAGTTCGGACGTACCCAAATTTTCAGCAAACAGAGGCAAATTTCAATCTATTCTTACACTTCCAAAAATCCATACTCACTCATTAAATCCCAAGTCATCTAGCACCATTTTGCTATCATTCTTGCACTCTCCTAGCTCCATTATTTATCCACATTACAAGACCAAATCTTCACTCATTTCAACACTAAACAACCCATTTATACACCTTAATTCTCTCAACCATTAACCATCATCCAGCATTCATATCCCATTAAAATTTTTGCCATAACCTCCCCATAATCTTACACATTCATCCTCATCAATATACAACCCTTTCAAGGGTCCTAACCACACACACAAATCCTCAAATCTCATCAACATCAACATAATCACCAAAATCTCCACAAACACAATACCACTCTCAACCTTAAAACATTTGGCTCTTAAGGCCTTCAATTCAACTATAAATTCACAAACCTCTCCAACAGCAACTAAACAATATTCCCCATAAAATTCAACTCACAATTTTGGGTTCATTAAATTGTTTACCCATCCCAAACACTTAAACACTATAAACAAGGTTTTTAAGGTGGATTTCTTACCTTAATTTCACAAGCTTCTTAAATTCTCCTCTTGCTCTCCAATTCTTCTCCAAACATCGGTTAAGAGGGTATGGAGTTTCCAAACTCCACCCCAACATCCAAGAACACAAAACATACACAATTAATTATCTAAACCCTTAGAAACTCAATTTAATCAAAGGGCTAGAATTAGGGTTTACCTTTGTGAAGCTTTTAAGAGGGATTTTCTCCCTTGAATCAAGAAGGAAACTACTCCACCATTGAAGGATAAATTTGGAGCTCAAGAACAAGGAGAAAACAAGGTATCAAAAATGGTGAAAAATCAATTACACCAAGAGATGAAGAGGGAATGACTTTTTCTTGGAAATTTTTACCTTAGAAGAAAGAGGAGACTCCAAGTTTCTCATTGGTGCCATTTTCTCCTCAAATGGTGAAAACCCATGGAGGTCAACTTCATCCTTTTGGAATTTTGAAAAGAGAGGATGATAGAGGAGGATGAGAGGAAGAAGAATATGTAGTTATTTTTGTGATTGGAGCTCAAATGGAGCTTGGGGATGAAGAAGAATGGAGGAAGCCATTGTTGGCTTGGTTGGGAAGTTCCATCGGCAGAGAGAGAGGAGGGAGACCGGCTGGGAGAGAAAGAGGGGAAAGAGAGGAGAGAGAGAGGGGAAAAAGGAAATAAGGAAGAGAGAGAGAGTGAGGGGTATTTGTGCCCTTTGTTATTTGGCTCTCTCTTGACTTAATTAATTAGTTAACTAGTCACATGTGAGTGGGCTGTCTACATAAATAAAACCGGCCCACCAATATAAACACGCTGGAGCGTTTTTCGTCTTTTGACAGCAACGCTCGTTTAATTGCCCGGTTTAGTACTATTCACTAACCGGGACTGTTTACCGGAATTTCCTCATTCCTTTAATTTTAATGGCTATTAAACTCCCATGAATGTTTAATTATTGTTATAAAATCAACTATTATTTTTACGGGGTCGTTTAACTGTTTAAAGTCACGTTTTCGGGTTTTCTCGAAAAACGCGCCTTAGACTCCGTTAGCGTTTTAACGCATTGTTTGGATCCGTTTTCTTCCGGAATTTCTCCCACACGTTCTCAGTGTGTAGTTAAGGTATAAAAATATATTTATAACTCTAACGAAGGTTATGTACCTCCTAAAATAATTAAATACGTGTTTTTACGTTTTGTGACTTTTTCGCATTTTCCTTTTTGGTTTTCATTTCTTCACCAATGATCTTAAGGACTTAATTAGCCTTAGAAAATTATAATTACATAATTAATTAACACATTAAGGTTTGGGGTATTTCAGAACATTTATATTGCTCAAACATAAACACATTCATAGATCACACACTAGTTCAAGGTAAGTTAATTACCTTGGTTTTCTTTCCAAACTTTCCCTTTCTCTTTACTTCTTGCTCCACCACCGGTTTTCAACGGAATTTATTGCTACACTAATGACCATGCCAAGATAATTACAATGAGTATGGAGGGTTTAAGAAAACTATTCCATTAACCCTAGAACTTAGTAATTATTTGAAACACCATTGGAGGGAATTACCTTCTACTTCAAGGTGAAGTGTTTGGCAATGAATTTGGGCTAGCTAACACTACTAAAAGATTGAACAAGCTAAAATGGAGAGAAACAATGGTGTTTAGTACACACCAAAATTGGCCACCATAGAGAATAGGAACATTAATGGATTTTTGAGTTCTTTCTTACCTTAGAACAACAAGAAGACTTTTGGCTTCAAGAATATGAAGCTTTCTCTTCAAAATGTGGTATACCCATGGAAATGAAGTATGGAGTTTTGAGATTTCAAAAGGTGGAAAATAATTGAAATACCCCAAATTATTAAAGCATGGATTAAATATTTAATCACATTAATTAAGGCCTAAACATGCCTTAAAAGTCAACTGAGAACAACAGTGGTCAACACAAATCAAGATGTTGCACCCTTTGACTGCTAAGGGTAAATAAATACCCAAATGAACTAATTAGGACCTAAAAATTTGTCCTAAGCATATTAACACATTACTAAACATATTATAACCGTTGGACAACACTCCAACACAAAGAAAAAGCATTTACATGCTTCAAGGTCAAAAAGGGCAAAAAGGTGCTCTAGGAAAACCTTAAAAATCAAATGACCTCTAAATGATATAAAATTGAATTACATGATCAAATATCATGTAAGGAACACAAAAAAACCGTTGTCAAAGAAAACCAAGCCCAGAAACACCTTGCGACACAAAATGTGCACTAAAACTCCTTAAAGCACGTTTTTGTGTAATCGCCTTCTAAATTGGTTTTAAATGGGCTAAAAGGTTATAAATACCTTTAAATATCATAAAATATCATATTATATGATATTAGGAATTTAATTCCAGAAATTTACGAATTTTTACAAATTTAATATTAAAATATTAATAAAACCCTAAAGTGGGGCCCGCATGAGTCAAATTGACCAAGTATGGTCAATGGTCAATTAATTGACCCACTTGGACCATGGAAATCGGCTGCAATAAGAGAGGAGGCAGCATAAGTCCGTGATTGACAATAATTCCTACCTAATACATTTACTTTTTGAAAATTAACTTACTTTTACAAATAATTCAAGCCTTTCCACTCATTTCTCCCTTCCTTGTCCGATTCTCTTCTGCCCAGCCAATCTCTCCCCTTCCTTTGAAGCTCTCAAGTGTGTTCTTGAGAATGGAAGGCAAACCTAGCTCCTAAGCTCTTAATGTAAGTGTTTTAATGTCATTTTTAGCTCTTTTTCTTCATCTCTTCACTACCAACACCTAGATTTCGTGGCTCATCAATTCCTATGGCTTATTCTCAGTGTTCTAAGGTTAGAACAAGAGCTAAACTCTCGTTGAGACCAGTAGAGGGACCAAGGTTGTTCAAATCTACATTTTAAGGTAAAAATGTGCTTTAAGCTCATAACTTTTGATTCCCTTCAAGTTCGGCTGTGAAACTTTGGTCATAGCCTCATCTTCTTCTCCTTTTCATGTGGAATCTGTTGGTTAGCCATTTGGAGCAAGGATGTCCGAGATCCAAAGGAAATACCCTCTTTTAAGGCATTTTTCCAAGGTAAAACCTAATAACAAGGTAGCTTGTTGAGATCTAGCTATTTCCTATGTCAATATGGTAGATCTAACACCTTGTGGTGTGCTTGATTCAGGTCGAAACCATCTTGAACTCTCCTTGCATTTTTAAGGTGATTTTTGCCTTAAATCTTACATTAAATTACTTCTTATCGTTAGATCTTTCTTGGAGACTAACTAGGCCTTGGTTTCTGTTGAAAACATGTAAAACAAGCTGTGGAGAATTTCTCCTTAAGGTGGCGAACTCAAAAAAGGCTTTACCTAAGCTAAATCAAGGTATAAATCACTTAAAACCTTAACTTGATACATTAACACAAGTTTAAGTGTGTGTATATTAATTGCCGTGAGTGAAGGAGAAAAACAAGGTCTTGTTTGACCTTAAAATGTTTAAGGAATGGTTTAATAATTTTATAACTAATTAAACAAGCATAATTGTCAAATTTAAGACATAAGTGGAAGTTTGGTAATTAAATGGAAAGTGTGTGGTGAGGCCGAAAATTTATATGTATTTTGGGACATTTATGTGTAATTAATTTTGCAAGCCAATGTTTTAATAAGGCCATGTATTTTAGGCCATTTTATTTATGCATTTACAAGCTTTTAATTAAGTTTAAGTAGTATAAATGCATTACCGAAAATAAATGGGGTCTTAGGTGTAATTAAATTAAATTTGGGGGCTTTAGAATAATAAGGCCGAAAATTAGAGGTAAAAAGGAGTTAAAATAAAGTTTATAAGATTTTATAAAGTTTTGGGGTTAAATGGTGATTTCTAGAAAGTTTGGGTGCAAACCGTAATTATTAGGAATTAATGGTCAAGGAAATATTAAGGAGGTCAACATTGACCATATGCTAGGTTTTGACCAAAATAAATAAGTTAGATAACTTATTTAAGGTTTTATAATAAGTTATGTATTTAATGGTAATATTTTTATAACATATGTGGTAAATATGTTATTACCAAAAATAAAGGGTGTACAATGGTATTTTAAACACCCATGGGCTATTAGGAATTTTTAGGAATTTATTTGGTGGATTTTAGAATTAAAATAACTATATATGTATAATATATAGTTATAATATGGTAATATGAAAATTGGAGGGAAAAATAGATTAGAAGGGGATAAGGTAAAATTGACAAATTATATGGTTTAATAAGGTATTTATTACCTTTTTATGAATTGGAGGTTTGTAGGATTATTTAAGAGTTTGTGTTAAGATTTTTAGTGTTTTTTTTTTGAATTATATGTTTTGTGTAATGTATAAGTATGGTTTTAAGATATGGTAAGACTTATGGTGCCCCTAGGCCAATGGCATTATAGAATAGCACAAGGCTGTTCGGAATTTACAAAAAATAACCATAGTTATACCCTTTTTATAAGTTAGAAATGTTATATTAAATGGATATATAACATGGTATAAATTAATGGGTGATTTTGTAAATAAAGGAAACTATGGTTTGTGAAAAGAATATGGTTTTGATATGGTGCCCATGCGGCAATAATAAATAGTTTGGTATAAAAACCATAGGTTATTAATTAAAGGAAATAAGAATATCATGTCAAATGATATTAGCATATGGAATAGCATTACATAATGTTATGTGGTCAAATAGAATTTAAATAAATTCAAGGGCTTGTACCGAATTGATAGAGTTTGGAAAATGAATTTTAGACTAAGGTCTATAATGTTAAAATGTTATAACAATTATTTGGTATTAAGGTGGTTTAATGAAATTAATACAAATAAGGTATTCACATTTAATGGTGTGACAAACTATAAGTGAATGAGATTTATAAACTAAGGTATTTATGGAATAAACCTTAGGAGTTGTAAATGTACAACATAAAAATGTTACATAATATTAGAATAACAATCTTAATATAAGTTGTATAATATGGTGCAGCTAATGGGAATAATCATCTAATAAAAGATGATGAAATGTAACATAAAATATAAGAATTCATGAAACTCATGAGAATTACCTACGTGGTAAAAATGTATACATACACGAGAATAATGTATATAAGGTGGATATATATATTTTGGTTGAAAACCATATGATTTAACGGTGGTGGTTATTTGAAAAAAAAAATATTTACGAACTATAAGTTATGAACTTTAGAATGCAATATAATATAAGAGCATGCATACATGCAACTATAGGTTACGTACCTAAACTAGATGTGGATAAGATTAAAAGAAATATAAGGAATTAAACTTAACAGTTGAAATGTTATGATGTACGCGTTTAGGTAACAAAAACCGACTGTTTTAGAGAAACCCGTAACGAACAACTGTAGAAAACAGGGTGAACTGTCGGGGTTACTTATAATTCGGAAATACCGGATGTAGTTAGTCATGGAGGCTGACTTATAGTTTTATTACCGTTTAGAGTATACTTCTGACAAGGACGCTTGATGAGCTAACGGACTACACGGAGCGTAGGATCTTGCTGATTCATACTCCACCGTAATACAGTCAGGGTGAACGGTATGTAAAGGGGTTTGATCCGAGTTGACCTAAGGTTGCTCCTTGGGCTCGGATTTGGTTGATATAACTTGAATGTTGTTACGTGTCTCTGATTGTCTTTGAGGGCTTCCTCAGTTCAGACTTCTGTGTGATCTGTGATAAGATTGTTTGTGTGAATGTGATAATTAATATGCATGAATTGTATATTTATAGCTGCTTATTATTTACTGTTGTTGAGTTAACAGTATTGGTTCGTATATATGAACCTATATATAAAACGAACTAGCGGCTATGGTGCTATCTTATATGAAACATAAGGAACGTCAGAAAAACGTTGTAGCACTAAGATAATAATATACATATTATCTGAGACTTTTATACGGAGCATTGGCCTTTCTATACGCCGCTCCGTATCTCACTAACACTGGATCCCGAGTTTACAAACTCCAGATTGGACTAATGACCTTAGTCTGCTGTGTTAGAAAATTTGGTAATGCGATGCGATGGTATAATTAATTAATTAAAGGAATGGAAGTAAAGCCAAGAGGATGCAGCTCTTGGTGCGCGCTGTGATCACAAAAACGATACCATGATGTCCGCGTACGGGTCCGTAAGTATCAAGAAAATTTCCCGTGAGCTAGAATGGCTCGTTGGTCGGAGACTCTACCGTTGGAGTGGCTACTGCCGTGGGTGACCCGCCATAATATATGGGTAACTAGAGACATGTCGTTTTAACGAGACATTGTCACTAGTATAACTGAACAACTAAAACAATTGAGACTTATACAGTGGCGAACAAAACCATGGACGAGACTTTATACTTGTTTACTATTCTCGTTGTTTCGCTTTGTTGTTCATTGGTTATACTTGTGGTTATTTTATTGTGTGTTGATGGTTGGACGGAGCCTACAAGGCTAAGGTAAATTAACTATGAAAAATGTACGCTACGGCGAATGTACATTGTACATATGGATGGGGCATGAAAGCCAAACTAAAATAAATTGACAGTGGATGGTGAACGCTACGGCGATTGTACATTGTACAATATATTGTTAATACTCGATACGTTCGATATGCAAATGTTGTTTGATATATTCTATGACTGTTTGGATTGGATGGATGGTTAAAAGTTCATGGATATTGGGATGGTTGATTATGTATTTTACATTTATGCTTCAGTTTTGATTATAACTGCAAAATGGAAAGGCATGAAACCAATCTAATAATAAGATGGTTAAAATGACAAGTGACCATTAGGGTCTAGGCCCGGCATACTCAGCGACTATCGCTGATACTACACCATTA